>BBXU01000336.1:0-96048 GCA_001598975.1 Parachlorella kessleri
GGTAAAGGCATGTTTTTCAGATGGATGGGTAGGAAGGGATCCATTGGGGAGGATGCTGTGTGGACCTATGATTGCCATTCAGACCAGCTGTGCCTGACCGGCTCGCCCGCCATGAGGGGCGACTCCCTCATTCCTAATTTCCATGCAGCTGCAGTGACCCTGCCAGCGCCCATGGCATGCTCAGCACCGTGCTGCATGGCGCAGCCGGCTGAGGAATGGGTCCAGGCAGCACTGGCAGATGGGAGCGGGCTGGAGGCCAGAGTCGTTGCCTGTTGTAGGGCACCTGTCTGTGAAGGGGCGCTCCTCCCCTACCCAACGATAAGCATGTACACAAGGGCCAGAGGTGACATGAAGCAACACCCCTTGCCTCTGCTGCAGGAGTACCTGAATGACTATGGCACGGAGGAGGAGAAGGCAATTGGGCGGCAGGTGCTGGAGCGGGAGGGGCAGATAGGGCTCTCAGACAGCGCCAAGGTGGGCAAGGGCCACTTGCACTCGCACTGCACGGCGCTGCTGGTTGCATTGTTGGGTGAAGTTGGAAGTGGGAGGGGCCCGGCTGGCCTTCAGGCCGCAAACACGACCTCCCAGGCCCTGGATCTGGGAACAGGGCAAACGCATTCCCCTGCCCTGGGTTTGGCTTTGTGGGTGCTGGGGCAAGGCCTGGTGCACAGTGTCTGCTCGAAGCTCTGCCTGCTACACAACTTGCTTTCGAGCCGGTGCAGTGCCAGAGGTCAGATGAATATATCCTGCCGTGGCTGATGGTTGGTCACTTGCCCACTCCTTGCAGGGGCTATTGGAGCGCAAGCTGAAGAAGGTGAATGAGGGCGTGCATGACGTCTACATCTGATCTGCGTACCACACGGCCCCTCACCAACGCTGGGGGCTGCCTTGACGACCAGCGCTGGACCTGCTTGGGGACCTGTGCACCTCAGAGATGCCCATAGCTCTGAAGCTGTTGAGCCGCCCTGAGGCTTGGCCGCGGTGACTAGAAGGATCGCCCTGGTGGAAGGACCCGGCAGCCACTTAGTACATGCAACGTTGTCTGGGGGCTACAACGTGCACAGCGCCTAACCGGAGAACCGTTAGCCGGGCTTGTGGCTCGCCTGGTGCACCCACCTGGGGCGAGAGGGCCCAAGTGGTTCGGTTGTATGACGTCGCTGGCTTGATTTGATTGCCGTCTACCTACCTCGTTTGTTGGTCGTGGTGCTAGTATGAGTTCTGTGTACAAGCTGCCGCCGTACAGCGTGGCAGCCTCGTCTGCTTATCTTCTTTCATTCGGGCCAGAACCGCTTGATTGGTCGCCTGAGTTTGCCAACTGCACCGTTTGGAACGATGGGCTTTGCCTGCAGAGCTGCACACTTCCCTTTGGATGGGTATTACGGAACATCACATATCTTTGTCAGTGGCAGGCGACTCTTTGTGGCTTCTGGCATGCTGAAAGCGCGGCTGCTGCCTCTCTGTGCCCCGTCGGTGAAATGCAATGCAAGTTATGACAAACCTGGTCGGTATTTGACTACCTCTTTCTCTGCTCGAGTAGCCAGGGGCGCTGATTGTGCGTGCCAGTGCGGTGGCATGGTATGCGAATTGCTGTGGGCAAGGTACACAACTGTTTAATGAGTGTATACAATGATAAGGCTGATGATATGTCATTGCAGCCTGATTCCATACTGTGGCATGTACCAGTTGCACTGATGGCTGATGTATGCTCTTGAGTACCCCATCTGTCCTGGACTGCATTTGAACTTGATGCCGTAGTGTAACCCAATACGGACATCTCCTCCAGGGCAGAGCAGTGCACGTACCACTGCCCCAGCGCACCATGCTAGCGGTTTCAGCCGGACGTGAAGAAGAAGCTCTCACTAGTCACCAGAGTGCCATCTTGGTTAGCCACCAGCAGGGCAAAGCACGCAGGAGCGCCCACATCGTCCAACGCCTCCACTTGGTTCAGCAAATACCCTGCCTGTTCTTGGACTGATGCAGCCCTGGCTCCGGCCGCTGCAGGAGGGGTGCGACATGGAGAGCGACTTTTGATGGCTTGGCCCATTGATGCAAGCACAGGCAATTATAAACTCAGGCAAGCCCCAGAGCGTAACTGCATCCAGCCCTATCAGTACAGCTCACCCCAACCTGACCTCTGCTTGCATTGCCTGCCACCATCAACAGTACCCTGTCCTGCGTGTGTTTAACTGTGCATGATTATGAGAGCAAACAGGTGATTTAGTGTGAACAGCTTACCTTCGTTCACACCATCAACTACCAGTGCCAGCTGCTTGTTACAATCAGCCTGTTTGTATGCCAAGGCAGCCGTCCTTGCCAGCCCGCCTGCTGCGCTGAAAAGCCTGTAGGCTTCTGCTACCGCCGCGTCCGTTGTGGCATTGCCGCATATCAGTTTGGCTAGCTCCGCTGCATCCTGTGATTGAAGCTGTGTGGGATTGAACACGCTTCGTGCCCCTGGAAGGCATACACAAAGCTGAAAATATTCTGTGTTTTTAGGCGTAAGAAACTTAGGCCCTCAGCACGTCCAGTATGCCCAGGCCTCTCCCCGCCCCCTGGCTGGCACCGCACACCGCTAATCCACCAGGCTGCCTAGGCGTGGGCTACACTGGCAGGAATGGCTTAGGGCAGGGCGAATGGAGCATGTGGTGACATTGCAGCAATGCCCTGTTCTGACTCACCATGTGGCCCTTCTTCACCTATTGTGAAGGGGCGGGAGGTGTTTCTGCACTCAACAGGGCTGCCATTGGTGTTGATATAGGAGCGGACCTGCAAAAAGCACAGCACACAGGATAGCAATGCCATATGACCTAGTCGGTCAATCCCTCGAACCTCGGAAGCCTAAATATAGCTTCAGAATCAGATCTAGTATCGGTTGACACCGCTGCTCTGGCGGCTGAGGCAACCAACCACTGCTTTTCGCGGCCCCTGCCATGCCAAAGCCACTGCCTTACCGCAGTCTCAGGCTTGTTGCTGCCGCTGCTATTAGGTGGGCTGCTACTTGGTGGGCTGCTTGCTGGGCTTGCTGCTTGCTGCACCGGGGCGGGCGGGGACGCCTGGCCTGCTGCTGTGCTTGCAGCGGCACCAAGCGCACCAGACCAGGACTGGCCCTCTGGGGCTGCTCCTGTCGCGGCTGGTAGAGGTTGGTTGGGGCTGGGGCTAGGGCTGGAGCAGCTTGTGCCCGTGCAGCGGCGTGGCCAGGGCACTGCGGTTGTAGGGCAGGCTGAGCCCAGGCAGCCGACTGCTTGGAGGAGCTGGCGACGCTGCTGCTGTGCGTTACCGAGGCTTGCAAAGCTCTTTTCCATGCTTTCTGGGCCAAGAGCCCATATGCTCCCCAGGCTCCCTCCATCGGGAGACCACGATGTTGAGCTGCTAGCATGGCTGCTAGAGCTGCCTGCACATGATCCAGGACCAAAGCGTTGGTCAGGGTTGGCTCGTGTACCTTGCCGGCAGTGCAAGCCAGCCGTGCCTCGGAGGCGTGCCACTGACCTATCACCGCAGCCGAGCAGCTGCCCAGTGCGACAGATAGGGTATGCAGCACGAGGAGCACGTGCGTGGCTCTGGTCATGACACGGAGTGGCAGCCAGTCGACACCTCCCTAACTAGAACGTTCGATGACCCTTCTGGCTTTATTTTGAAAACTTGCACCGGGAGTTGGACCGACGCCCATCGGGCCGTCCTAGAGGCGAGCCTATGGCCACGCATCATGTTAAGGCGCTGGCGCGCTGGGTGTGCAGCGGTCCCTTTGGACGGAGTTCCATATTTCCAAGTGCACGGTTGGCTGCGGCTTGTTTGCATTCTGGAAATGCCATCATGTGTGACTCCTGGCGGCCACCCTGCCTAACCAAGAAACTAGTTTAAGGATCGCTCTCAGGCTGGCGTCTTGGTCTCCAATGCTCAAGCTTGCCACTGGCAATAACAACTGCAAGGGATACTATGAAGGGATACCATTTGTGTTCCACTAAGGTCAGCTGGTATAGAAATACTTTTCACTAGCAACAACAGTGGCGTCGGCATTTGCTACTAGAAGGGTGAAACAAGCAGGGACCGCGACGTCTGAGAACCCTTCTGCCGCGTTCGTAAGGTACTGCTCGATCTCTCCCACAGTGCTGCCCGCCTCCTGAAGAGCTGCATGCAGCATGCAAGCAAAGAAGAAGTCAGGGGGCCGACATCGGCCCCAGCTTGGGTGCAACCCACAACACATCCACAACAGCACCACGCAGCTCACAACTGCTAGCTCATAGTCCTGAGAATCTGGACATATGTGCAGTGCATCCATCAGAGCTAGAGCCAGCAGCGCACATTGCGGGGTACGTCGGAACCTGGCAGGCCTGCCCCCCCTTACCATCCCCGATATCGTTCACGGCCTGCACAAGCTGTGAGACGCAGTTGGCCTCCTTGACAGCCTTTGCTGCTGTCAGCGACTCGGTGCCTCCTGCAGGCAACAGTTGTACATCAAACCGAGTTGCGCAGCTGTTCATGTGCAGTCTGCTTAGCTTTGCAGGGTAGCAAAGCCTGATCTCCGGAACGCTCCCGCACTTGGTGTGGTGGCTAGGCGTGTCACCCTCTGCAAAATCCCACAGAGTTCAGCTGCTGCAGCTGACCAGCGCTCACCTGCGACGAGTGCCCTAGCAACATCCCGGGCTGCCTGGATGCTGGTTGTCTGGTTGCATAGTGCCTGCGTCAGGTCGCTGGCCCTCTGCAGCTGCCATCCACTCAGCCTTGCGCCACCCTTGGCATCTGCACGCAGCAACAGCACCGCGCGAGTCCGTAAGTAACCTTAGTTAAGCTACCAAAGACCAGTCGCCCACTCGCCACTCAGCCCGGCTGCCTGCCTGAAGCATTGATCTGGCCCTCAGCAAAAGCCGCTGCTCATCGGTTGTTATGCGGACGGGGGTCAGCGGTGCCGCTATGGCGTAGCAAGGGTGCAGCGAGGCACATGTGCACATCAGGCCAGTAGAGAGGCCGGCTGACGTGGGAAACGACATTCGGCCCAGCAGAGTGCAGGACTAGCCAAAACTGCAGGCTTACCATGGGGCTGTGCGTCTGTACCCGTGAGGATCCTCGAGACGTTGATACAGCTGGCAAGGTCCCCATTGGTGTTTATGACAGAGCGTAGCTGCATGAGCACAACATCAGGCGCTAGGCACCACCGCTGCCGCCCAGAACTGTAAGCGCTGGCCACCGGAGCAAGCCCTAGCAAGTTGGCCACTTGCAAGCCACGCACATAGCTTGCACTGGCGGATCTTGAAAGTAGTACACAGCTTGCCTGGGTCTCCGGCTTTGCTTGCAGCAGCTGGCGTGTGCTCCCTGCATACATAGAGGGGATGCCAGTTGTGCCTGTAGGTTTGGAAAGTATAAAGAAAGCAAGTGGCTGCAGCAAAACTCCTCATTGCCGCTTGAGGTACACAGGCAGGCAGCGCTGGCTTGCTTGCGTGCTTGCTCCGCTCTTAGGCTGGCACTGCTGGCAGCTGGCCACAGTGTGCTATAATGGATGCCCCAATAAGCTAGCTGGCAGAGCCCGGCCTTGACATCTCAGCACTGTACTTACCTAAGCACTCCACTTGGAGCAATACTGTGGCTAGGCATGATAAAAGCAACAGTGCTGCAGGCCCAGACATGGCAGGTTTGCACCTCAGCTTGCTAGCTATAGCTAGTGTTTCACTGGGGTGAGTCTTGCGAGCGCTGCTATCATGAATCTGGAAGGACCTTTTCTGACTCTGCTGCTGTCCAGTTGTAAGCAACACTCTGCAATGGGTAGGTACCTGGTCCGAGCCCTAGGGACCTCCACTCTGCGAGACCTTGGACCGCTTATGGGAGCAATCGATGGGAAGGCTACCGCATGCTGGCTTTTTTCATCAATATTGCAGCTGCACTGCAGTGCAAGTAACAAGTCAGGGTAGCCTCCTTGAGGGAGGTAACGGACTAGAGAACACTAAAACTCACGGCTTCCATCAGTCGTGCATAGCAACCAAGGCAGCAATCACCATGCGGTCCTGATCCTTGCCTAAATCCTCACGGGACGTCCACACAAGTTGGCGCATGTGGTCATATGGCTGGTTGAGCGTGAGCAGCAAGATAGACATTTTGCTGCTGGTCTAGGCTGGAATCAGCCAGGAGGATCAATCACCACTACTCATGGTCATCCATTGCACATGCTGATCAGTTACAACATGGGTTCGAAGCCATGGGAAATTTCACGCTTGTGGGGCCTCCTGTCCCAGTCCATATCCATGTCAAGTACAGTGATACTGAAAGCATGCAAACCCGATGGGTGACCCAGCCCAGCCATGGCGCTGTGGCGTCTGGCTGCCAGCAGCGCTGTCTGGGTGCTGCACCGGTAAGATTGGCAGTGCTAAAATTCAGTATGCATGCAAATGCCGGGTGGGGGTTTTCCAGAGTACCACATCAGTCAGACAAACTTCCTAACAGGGCTGTTGGAATTGGAAGGCCAGCCAGATCCAGGTCCACCCTCAATCAGTTACGAGTCCTCTGAAGCCCTGCTGTTTGCTGGTAAGGCACAAGACTGAGATGGCTTAGCTTGTAGTAAAGTACTCCTCCCGCTCCACCTGCTGACAGCAAGAAAACACCTCTAGCTTCAGCCAGCAACACTGACGATTAGGTAGACACAGCCGAGTATACTAATCAGTACCACATGGCAGCCCAGACAATGCTTTGGTGGTTGTAAATACCACTGCGGGTCCACAGTGCTTTGTGTTCCGGGAATTGAAGAAGGCTTGATCACACAACAAACCCCACTATGGTGCCTACCCGGCAAAAGCCTGGCCCCGGCTTGTGGGACTGCCAGGATATCATTCACACCCAGCGTTTTCTCTCCCGCCGAAGCCCCCGTCCAGAAATGCCTTGCCCCGCCTTCGCCTTCCCCCCCTTCCCCACGCATGCCCAGCCAGTGCTGCAGCATGAATCTCAAGCTCGGTGCCAGCATGCACTATCCTGCGTAGCTTACCTTGGTTCCTGCAGCGTCGGAGACAAGCACTGTGGCACAGGTGGGGATGCCCACAGACTGGAGGTCGACGATGGCCTTCTTGACGTAATCCTCAATATCGCTAACGTTCTTAGCCTGGTTTTGGGCCACTGCAGCGAAAGGCAGGCCGGCAAGGTGCACTGGATCTAGCTGGGTTGGGGGTGGGTCAAGATGGGGTTGAGAGGCAGGCCACTGGCCACAAGGGTAGGGGGGGGGTTGTTATGGGTTAGCTGGGTGGGTAGGCAAGATCAGAGTTGAAGACAGGCGAGCTGACACTGGGAGAGCGGTATGTGCTGGACAACGACATTGACAAGGCACCAGATGCCTTGTCCCAGCCAGTGCAGCAGACAGAGCTTGGTTGGGCCAGGGTTACAAGAGCCCCTAGTCTAGTCTAGTCTAACAGCGTACCGCCACCTGACCATGCTGCCGTGAGTCCCCCAAATGGGGCCAACAAGAAGCCAGGATGTACTATGCCCACAAACCACAAGATCCAAGTACCAATTCTTAATGACAAGAGCCCCTAGATCTAGGCACGATCCAGGCAGCAGCAGCAGCAGCAGCAGCGGCGGCAGCAGCAGTGACAGCAGCGGCGGCAGCAGCAGCAGCAGCGGCAGCACACACTCACGTATGGAGGCCACGGTGATGGTGTTGGCCACGTTGTTCTGGTCGCTGCACTTGGCCACCCGCAGGGCTTGGAAGGCCTCTTGGCCCTTGCCGGCCTTGACCAGGTCCACCACCTGCTGGCCAGCCTTCTGGTAGTCATCGCACATCAGCTTAGACAGGTCCTGCAGCCCATACGAGTAAAACTTTCATTACAGTAGCTTTTGGGCAGTCATTGTTTGTCAGCTAGCCTGCGCAGCCGGCAGTGAGGCGCTGCAGGGACTCTGACAAGGTCAGGGGGGAACTGTACATCCTGTTGCGGCTGCGGCTGGAAGTCAGACCATGAAGCGGTCCGACACAACTGCGAACTTGGCATGTGCCCGCAACAGGGCATGCAGGTACATTCCAACTGTTTGTGCACAACTTGCCACATATCCACCTGGCCAAGCAACCCTCACCGTGACCACGCTGGTGCTTGGCTGGTTTGTGCCGCTGGCCTCTGCAGGGGTAACACAGGCATGATGTCATGGCTTAGGACGATGGGCCCTTACATTGTCAATTTACGTCACGATCTAACTGCAGCTAGTCGAGCAGTGCAACCACCCAGGCATGAGGCCCTACGCGCAAGCCGAGTGGTAGCCCCAGTGTACAACTCTACCGACACCAAAGTCAAGAGACTTCAGGCTGCTTGCTGTTGATTGCTGGAAGTTTAGCGCTGCGGCTCCTTCGACGTGCGGTGCAGTGGCAGACTGACTTACTGTATGTCTGGTTCACGAAGGGCTTGGTCACGTTGACGCAGTAGACAGGCATGCCGTCGGTATTGATGTTGAGAACCAGCTGCATGCAGGACAGGCAAGAACTCGCGAGTGGCGCCCAAGTCACTCCACAGGACTTCCGCGATAGTGTGTTCCGTGGCTTACAGATGGCTGGAAGCAGACGCCAACTCATACGCAGTCTGGAGCCTCAGCTGATGCCCACGTACCGCAGTCTTTGGCCCTGCCTTGGTGCTGTTGCCACTCTGTGCCTGGAGCAGCTGTCGTCCCACCGACTCTGCAATCATTGTATGGCCACAACCCATGCAAGTGAGTATCGGTGAGCCCTATCGGTGAGCTTTGTGCACTCTCCAGCCTAGGTGTAGCTGTTGCAGAAGCTGCCATAGAGGTTGGTGCAATCAGCAAAGAGCATGCTCGTTGAGACACGGCTTACCTCCGTCGGCCGTGAAGGCTGTGGCCAGAGGAGAGGCCAGGAGGATGCAGGCAGCAAGCACAGCAAGCTTGGCCATGGCTCCTCCGTCCTATACTTGGTATAGAGAGGGCACGCTCGTGACTGTTAACGTATGCAGCAGGGCTGGCGTGTTGACGGATGAGATCTGCAAGGTTCTGATAGCAATGCAGCAAAGGATGTCAGAGCATGGTGTGCTCCCGATCATTCACACAGTCCAAGGCTTCGCCCGAGGACATGGCGGGCATGATGGCGGGTAGAAATCCTTCATCGCATGGGAGTGGTACCTACATGACATGACAACCTGACAGATTTAATTCCATGCAACCCGAGCTGGGACAAGCCTGGGAACGTTGGCCATTGCAGCAGTAGCCTACGCCTGAGGCGGACGGCAGTGGCTCTCTAATTGGGTAATTCTAAAAGGAAGGTCCCCATGTTGTAGCAGGGGACCTCGAGATTGATAAATGTGGTGAGACAAAGAGGTTCTGGTACACAGATGATTCCTATTTCAGCCACCAGGACAGCAGTTACAGACGGCAGAACAAGGACCAAAGAGGGCAGGCATGCTCTGTCAGCCAACGCAGCGAGTTGGCATGGCGCAGTAGGAAGGCAGCACCAGCACCAGCAAGCAGGCAACACAGGATGCTGGCCTTCCCTGCAGGTGCCTGTCAGCGCATCAGGCTATATTGTATGGTCCCCAGAGGGCATGGCGACAAGCGATACAACCGTAAACGTCAACAAACAATGAGCTCCACTGACTAAGCTGCCCGACTGGCAAGAACCCAACAAAACTCCGCACTCGCAGGCCCATACCGCCCCAAGCAGGAGTCAGCCAGGCCCCATGGCACCCTCAGGGCGCCTCGCCTATAACCCAGGCCGACTCTCGCATTCCACAGGACACAAGTCGCTTCCTAGGTACACGCCAATGCTGCCAACCCCTGCCCTCGAGCTAGCTCCACAGCGCTGTCATTTCTTGGGAGCAGGCTTCTCCGGGGCCTTGGAGGGGTCGGCTGCTGCAGCAGGCTTGGAGGCGCCGGGCGCATCCGCCTTGGCAGCAGCCGTGCCCGCGGCCGGGGTGGGGGGCGGCGGCGGCGGTGCTGCGCCCGCTGCTGCGGGGTTGATGGGCGCTGGCTCCGGCTCGTCCAGATTTCTGCGGCAGCAAAAAAGTGCAAGGAGGTGAGCAGCGGACCAGCCCACATAACCAGCTACATGAATGGGCGCTGAATCCAAACCATCCAGGTGTCTACAGGACGGCAGCAGGAGGGTAGACAGCAGACCTTTCAACTGCTGAACAGGCTGCTGCGAGGCTAATCCCCAGTGTACTTGCCACCGTTATGCTACTCCTTCACGATCACGTTTATGGCCGGAGGCATTTACTGGTGACCTGCTCACCAAAGGGCAATAGCTACCGGGCGCTCCCCAACTTGCTAAGCCTGCCTGGAACCCCAACCTCATCTGTCATGCATCTGCTGCAGCCAATAAAAACACCAGAGCACAGGAGCCCTCCCACAACCCAAGGACCCTCAATAGAGCGACCAACAAGACATGGAAATGGCAGCACCAGCTGAAAACTGCTACCCTGTACCAGGGCCCTGACACAGTTCATTTACAGCCACCGGTGGGGCTGCTTAGCTGTGAACACTGACCACACACCTGCAGTAGGGTCCGCGGGGCTCGCCAGTCAGTGTGATGCCGTCGGCGCCAGGCTTGCTGGCAACCCACTTGCCGTTGGCCACCGCCCCAGCAGGCTCAGCCTTCTTGCGATGCTGCGACCCGGGCTGCAGCGCACAGCAGGGCAGGATTGAGTGAGTAGCGCTGCCGCCCAGGAGGGGAGGGATGCACTAAACAGTAGACGACTATATCCTCCTGTGAAGGACTGTGCACCTCTAGCAAGCCTCACGCAGGCTTGCTGCCTCGTTTGCATGTAGTCCTGCTCACCAACCATGCAAACCAATACTTGAGCTAACTCCTGCCTTGAAAGGGTCAACTCTCCTACTAGCCGGGCGCGACTAAACCTCCTCGAGTGGTCGCCACAGTCACAACCGAGTGCAGAGCTCCATAACTCCACCCAGCCATCTACTGGCCGCCACGCCAGCAGCAGATGCCTTACCTTGGGCTTGCCACCCTTCTTGATGGTCTCTATGATGCCAAGGGTGTCCTCGGGGGTCAGGTCCTCGTAGTACGTGTAGGAGAAGCCCTCAACCCCCTTGGTGTAGTCTGCAAGTCATAGAGGGGTACAAGTTTGTCAATGCCCTACGAGAAAATGGGTGCATCCCTGTGATATTCAGCGCATTATGGGATGCCATGCGTATAGGAGGCCATGCACACACCCCTGCTAAAGTCTGCAGACTGCAAGTGGCGGGCCAAGAGACACGCTGCTGCACAGGGTTGTTACAGCATGCGCGGACTTCTCACACCCCGGGTGTTTTGGTGAGGAGGGATGCATGTAGAGGGTGAAGTAACGAGCAATTGCCATGTGGCCCGCCCTTGCATGCTGGGGCTATCTACTGTTTCCCTCCCTGACACGCACACCCCTGACAAGGCCTAGCAAAAGCAGCGTTTCATCAGCAAGGATGCCTTATCAATGCGCGCTCCGCCGCGCATGAAATTGCACCCCATTCGTATTGTCAGGCATGCAGGGCGAGCACCCAGAACCAATCCGACCCGCCGGACTGCGTATATCACCCAGCTGATGCACACAGTCGACGTATAGGAAGCCCCAAAGATACCCCGCAATCTACCCTCCTCCAAGGCAGGCAGGACCCGCACCTGCAATTGCGATCATCGGTGCATTTACGCAGGCGCCCATGCACTCCATCTCTCCAAGTGTGAACATGCCATCCTGCACCAAATGCAGATCAATTTGGACTTGTCAGGACACCCCCTGGCAACCCCACAGTCTCTGTCCAGCCAGCCAAATAAAGTGAACAGGGAAAACCAGCAGCCTTTCTATAGCCAGCTCTCCAAGCCCAGCGCCCCACGCCACCTGTAAAGTCTTGCCCAGAAAGCCACCATGCCATTGGTACAGCACCTGGCGTCCGCAAGGTTGTTTCCCTAGATCCCCAGATAGAACGCAGCGCTGCGCCATGCCAACTGCGCTGCAAACTCTATCACCAGTCTCCCAAATCGGGCAACAATTCCCCCTGCCTGCTCAGTCACCAGTCAGAGTCATGACTGCCTGTGGCGAGGACTCACCGCCGTGGTCTGGCCATAATCGATGCCAAGGTGGTCCTTCAGCGCCTTATAGATGCCCTTGGCACCCTGGAGCATGCAGGGTGTGGTGCCGCACACCATGACGTGGTACTTGCCCATCTTGCTGCGGTTGAACATGGTGTAGAAGGTCGCCACCTCGTAGACCCTGATCTCCGCCATGTCCAGGATCTTGGCCACGCGGTTCATGGCGGACAGTGACAGGTAGCCGCCATTCTGCTGCTGGGCAAGGTCTAGCATGGGAATGACCGCTGACTGCTTATAATTGGTGGGGTACTTGGAGAGGAGCTCCGCCACCTGCACATCCCCGGGTGGGCGCAGGTCAGGGATGGGCGCGACCCTAAGGTGGTATGAACCAGCACAGCATGGCCAAGAGCGGGCACTGCAAGGTTGATACGCTTGAGTTGCAACAAAGGCCCCATCAAGCTCTGAATCCAACGGAGGAGGAGCTGCCAACCAGTGATCAATCCCGGAAGCCCTGCTATGCCGTACTGCGCTGTGCTGCTGGCAAACAAGCTAGGCAGCGCACCTTCTCATAGTTGGCCTCGGTGAAGTCAAACTGTGTGCTGGGGTTGTTCTCAGGGCTGTTGACATGCTGCAGTATGGACAGCAATGGCGCTTTCCACAGTGCACAAGAAAAACACATATAACCAAGGCACTTCAGACGAACTATAAAACGCAGCAGCTGGCAGATTGGAGCAGGGGAACAACAGAACAGTGGGGCACATCGGAAGCAGGCGGTGCATAACAAGCTTCCAAAGTTGCCCACCCACCATGTTGAAGATGTCATGGCTGTTGGTGGCAAACCCTTGCGATGCGCTGGGTAGCAGGGCGCAGGCTACAGCCTGCATGCAGGCCATCCCACTTCGTGAGGACGCCAGCTCCTTTGAACGAGGTTTAGCTTTAATAGGTGAGGCGCACCTGCACAGCCGGCAGGCTGCCTGACCCGGCTTGGTGCCCCAAGAGCGAGGAGAACCGTGCAAGGCTCAGGGCCGCTCTCCTCATGCTGCCCAAGTGCTACCCACGCCTAAAGGTTGCAAACCCTTGATCAACCAGCCTGATGGAAGACCAGGCTAGACCAAGCTGGGTGGTCCTAGCACCCTCCTTCACACCCGAGCGCCACAACCCTATGAGACGCTGCGCTCGCAGATTGATGCGTCCCTGCCACGACACCCTGCTGCCTGATCACCCTGATGTGAGCCATGTGCCAAAAGTCCTGGAATGCTGAGCCTGCTACGAAGGCTCCTCCCGCTCGGGGCAGGACGGTTTGCTTTCTGCGTTGCTTGAAATCCTTAATAGCATTTCACGCTACTTATTTTGCTCAAGAGCTCCAGTGCAGTGCTGGAGGCAGCTTGCCAACTATCCCCTTCAGCTAAGGCGTTCCTGCGAGACGATCGTTTCCCTGTACTCAAGCGAGCTTTGAAGGCCGCAGTTTCCCAACTGGCTCCTTGGCCAGCGCCGGGCTGCGCCAGAAGATGTCAGTGACTGCAGGACTCCACGGCCCAGCGTTTCTCGGCAACAAGAGGTTCCTTGAGCAGGAAGACGACAGTGGGTCTGGGAGCAGGCTTCCCCTCGCCGAGTTGAAGAGGCCCAAGCAGCAGCAGAGTGGCAGCCCCGGCGGCCGCTGCGCGGACAGCCAAGCCTACACAGTCGGGCGAAGCACTATTGCAGCGCTGCGGGCGCTCTTTCCGGAGATGAATGACAAGGTGTGTAGAAGCTGGTCGTGCTGCTTGCAAAGTGGGATGTATTTAGTAGGCTGGCTAGGCTGACCGGGACTGGCCTTCAAGCTAGTAGCATGATCCACACCCCCGCCTGAGCTTTGTGGAGTCTGTGCTGCAGGTTATAGCAGACGTACTGGCAGAGTATGGTAACAACATCGACGCAGCGATCAAACATTTGAATGACCTGCGGCTGAGTGGTGCTCAGCTTGCTGGCCACCACCGAGGAGATTCTAGCATTGTCACACCGCCAGCAGAGCCCGTAGCACACCTAAAACCACAGCAACAGCAGCATGCAGCCTTGCAACAACATCAGCAGCAGCATCCAGAGCAGCCAGATCAGCCGCCGGAGCTTTCAAAGCCTACTGTGCCAGATGAGCCTGGCACTGGGGTTCAACCACCAGCGCCAGCCAGGTCCGCTGCCGAGTGGGTGGACCTTGTGGTTCGCCAAATGTCTGAGGCGTCCAGCATAGATGATGCCAAACAGCGAGCAAGCGGCATCCTGCAGGCTTTTGAGCACGCGGCAGTGCAGCATGCCAAGCAGGTGTGGAGTCCATGAAGTGTGTGGGAGGGTAGGGTAGAGGTGGGGGCTTCGCTGTGCACCATGCTCATGCAGCTCGGTTCTCGCAACTGTCTGATCACTCCCACTGCGTTTCTTTGGTGTGTTATGTGTATACACTGCGGCCTGCTTTGGCATAAACTTGTGGTGCTCTGCCCCTGCTTTTCTAGGTAAGGGCTTTAAGGCGTGTGTGTCACATTTTTGTGTTATGCAGGTAGAGATTATGAATTAAGTCACAGCTGAGTGATGTAATGCTCCAGCTCTCTGCCTTGCAGGGGGGCAACGAAGACCCGGGCCGACTGAAGCTGCAGGTGCAGGAGCTCTCAAAGGAGAACCAGTTGCTGAAGCGTGCAGTTGCCATCCAGAACACAAGGCTACAGGTTCGTCATGCTGCTATAGCTGTGCTGCATGCTGTCACAAGTCATGACGAGGAACTGGAGTTGAACACTTGACTGCACATGGCCTTTGCCTAGTGCGCTGAACTCCCAAGTTCTTATGTGTTCGTCTGTTGGCCTGCAGGAGCTGGGGGCTAGGGAACAGGAGGTGCAGCAGCTGCGGCAGATGCTAGAAGGATACCAGCAAAAGGTGCAGCAGTTGGAGGTGCAAAACTACTCGCTAGCTATGCATCTGAGGCAGGCAACCGACAGCCGTGACCCGCTGCAGACCCACAAAAACCCGGATATCTTCTGAGTGTAGACAGTTGCCCTGGAGTGTATCTCTATCATTGCATCCAAATTTTCTAACTAGGCAGAGGGGGATAGACAGAGCTAGGCATGGCAGGTCCCAGGTGCACAAAGGTTCGTCCTATATCTTATGCCAAACTTTAACTTGTGCTCCTTGTACATAATTTGTTTGTGGGGAATCAACTTTCCCTGTGTTCCGTGCACTTTTGGCATTCGATGTGTATAGGTGTTGGAGCTCCACCGCCCATCCCTTTTTTGGTACGGCAGCTACAATGCATACCAGTGTTGTCCTGGAGGTAATGGTGGCTTAGCTCCATGTCCATTTGTTATGCAAGCAGCCAAACTTTGACATCCTGGACAGGTGACATTCATATTGTTGCAGGCAAAATTGACAGTGCAAATACGTGTGGGTCAGCTTTGCATTTTGCTATTAACATGATTAGGTAGACAGGAGTGGCACACTAGCCGCTGACCAGCTCTGGTGTTTGGAACAGCGGCAAGCGCCCTCTGTGGAGACTGGCGGCGGGTATGGCAGCTGTCAATTGCAGTGCTGCGCCTTTCCCAGGTTCGCATCCCTCCGCCGCAAGGGCTAACGAGCTGTCTGGCTGGACAATGATCAGCGGTGGGCGTACTGGGGACTCTATATCTGGCTCGATTGACCTATGGGGTGGTCCTGCAAGGGTTGCAGTCCTTGCGATTAAATGGCTATTAGGGTTGGTGTTTGGGAATAGGGAAGATAGGCAGCTAGAGCACCTCCCTTGTCCACCTTCACAATTTCACAACTGACGGGCTCCCTGACTTACCAGCATTTCCTCCAGCTCCCTGATTGTGGAGGCGACCACCACCTGTCCACCCCGTTCTTCCCCACCAGCACCGGCCCCGGAGAAGCCCCACAGTGCTAAGGGTAAGGCCGCCAAAGGCAAGGACGGCCACCAGTAAGATGTAAGCCGCTGCACTGAGAGGGGGGGGGGGGGGGGTCAACATATAGAAGCAAGTTTAGGGCCATGACCTCGACAGTTCTGCTGGGCGTGGTATTTGACAGTATATTGGTTATTAGCTAAACACTGTCAGCGACCCAGCTGCGTTGAGGCAGTCCAGCACGACGATACAGGCATGTGTTGTGGCCACGCAAGCCATGTTCATGGGTGCCGCAACAGGAGGACCTGGGCTAACAAACAAGGCATAAGCTCACTTAGCGCCCATCCACCACCGCTACTGCCGCCGGGAGGGCTTCAAGGGCCAGGTGATGGCAAGGCCGATGAGTCCGGCATGGCCGCTATTGGACTTGGAGGAGCAGAGCCTAAATCCATATGTGATAATGCTCTTTTACGGATTCTTGTAGGCGACAGGCCTCGGCAGGGGGAGCCAGAAAGAGTGCTCTGCAACACAGATGCCAGGTCAGCATGAGTCAGCCTTGGACTAGCGGAAACCCGTGGCTTTGCAGCCTCGACTGAGGCCGCCTATCCCATGAACGCTAGCTAACAGAACACTTTGGTAGTTTTGACCGAGAAGGCCAGTGCAAGGGGCCCTATCAGGGCAGCTTTAGGGGAGCGTGCACACTGGCAGTCCTTGGGTTACAGTGCGTAGGTGCAGGACAAACAAGTCACCAATGCTCTCAGAAGTATACTTAGTCACTTAGTTAAGTCAGGAACAGTATGCAGACTTTTCTTGAGTAGCAGTATAAGCAGGTGGAGCAGCTGGAAATCAAAGTGTCCATCATTCGGGTGGAGAAGTCTGAGACTTCTTGTACCTGACATGGCCACACGTCAAACTGATACAATGCATAGGTAAAGCAGACATGCTAGGGCATACACCCGTGTGTAAGAAAAAATGTGAAATTCATTGACAGCATGACGGAAGCTCGGGTTGAGCCCCAGCATGCCAGTTTGCGCTCTCAATTGCAGCATGCTGGGCTGCATGCATCTGCATATTTGCTGTGTGTACGCGAGCAAAGCCCAAACCCATTGTACAATGACACTCTTTACCGTTCCTATTCATGTCCTGCCGCACAGCTTGCTGTTCGTCTGTAAAGGCAACGACCAGGTCGGAGTTAGGTTGAACAACCACCACAGGCACCTTAAGCGGGTGCGGTGTCTCTCCACTACTTATAGCTGCAGAGGTAGCTGTTTCCTGGGCACTCCACATCTCTGCACCACAAGATCAACCACATTGCAGGTTGACTAAGGCAAGGGAGCTTGCTAGCAACTGGCGAGCATGCACACAGGAAGGCTCGACCCCCAATACGCCACTGGTGTATGTGTTGGCCATGAACTTGTGCAAACAGGACTTGCCCTATTCTTAGCTAGGCACATACCTGCAAGGCCACGTTTCACACAACAGGACCACCAGCAGAAGGAGAAGAAAGCCAACCCCACCATGCCGACAATGGTCGCAACACAGAGCACGACTGCAACGCACGACAGCATTATGTCAGTGAGCTGGTTTTGCTGTCAACTTCAGCAGCCAAAGCTTGTAGGCTCCTTGGTGCAGGAATCTCTAGAGGAGCCCTTGCAGCTTGCCTGCTACCCAGTTGCCGTCAGCGGCTGAGGCTCCTTCTTGGTGAACATCCACCGGAGGTGACGCTGTTACTGAGGAGTTGGCTGCCATGTGGTTTGGGAAGGTCATGACTTGCGCAGGCGGATACATCAATAGTGTTGCTACCGCTCCATATACAGTCGAACACAGCATTGATTTGGCAGTAGTCGCCAACATTTTTAGACGGACACGGCGGTCCAAGTCGCGCCAAGTCACGTCATGCCGACTAGGCCAGCACGCACAGCACTGAGATACCAATTAGTCAGGGTGGCTGGTCGTGCGAACAGAGTTTAAAGCGAACTATGGTGACAGGGGCAATGCAGTTATGCTCTGGGGCTTGCCTGAGTTGATCAAATGATCAAAACTATACTGTGCAGCAGCCGCCTCAGTTGATCCTCAAGACAAGTCATCAGCTGACATTAAGCTTTCTGAGCTTGCGCTCTTCAAAGGTTCATGGGCCTAACCTGCAAGGTCAGCGCTCAGCTAAAAGCAGAGTGCCAGACGTTGCTGTCTGCAGCTAACCGTTACCCGCGACCGGTGGCAAGTGACCGCCCTGACCTAGCTTTTCACAAGGATCCGAGTACAAGCCTGGTCGCTACAAGCAGACGGGAACCAAGTGGCCAACCACTGGATACAGGTCATCATGATCCTTGGTTGCCAGGCTTAGGTTCAACCACAGATGCTAGCGCCATCAGAGTAGCTGACAAAGAGGCAGTAACCATAAGGTGGGCACAGGACCAACACCCATCATCTGCAACTCATACTTGTGCAAGACGGCGCATACATGCACCAGAAGTGCCAACAGTCCTAAACTGGTGTCAATCGTTAGCTAAGTAAGTGCATCCCCTCAGTCAGTCGGGCAAGCACGCTGGGTGTACAGCCTCTGCACATACGCTGTAAGATCGTACAACTTTATATGTGAGCAGATGAACCAGGCAGTGTCAGGCCAAAAATGGATCAGGGTTGATACTAAGGAGACAGACGCTCACAGCTGAGGACCTGATTGAAAACCGTGCAGGTACTAGAGTTTGTACCAAGTATATACTGCCCAAATGCTGCCTACAAAACTGTTTCTTAACAAACACGAGAGCAAGACCTACTGCTCCTCCCCTAGGTGCAGCCTGCTGGATTACAGGTACCACTCTCCTCAGCTGCCTCAACATAAGCAGAGTCCCTCCTTTCCAAGTCGTCTCTAACATTGACTTTCTCCTTCCCACAGAATCCATCATCCCCCTCACTCAGCTGCAGGTCCTTGAATGCAAGGACCACCTCGCTGTCTGGCTGCACTATGATCACAGGCGCCTTTTGCGGGTCTGGCGCCCCCTCACTCTCTGAAGCTGCTGCCGCCCTGTTTTGTTGCTCCACATCGGTCCCTCCTGCAACACCAGTTGACCCAGTCGCGCGCCACTCGAGTTGCGGCCTAAGGCGGGATGGTTGGCTCTACTATCTGCGCTACTTGCCACAAGGGAATGGGGCTTACATGCGGCGAGGGTAGCGCTAGCAGGGTTACCATCGAGCAGGCATACTCCCTTACCCTTTCCCTCTGCTGTGCCTACCTGTACGGCGGCGCCTGACACAAAATGCACAGACGCAGAGTAAGATGAGAGCGACCCCGACAACACCAGTAAGGGCCACTGCCGTGATCATGGCTGCGAGCAGATGAAGAATAGTTTGTGTGTATCGTCATTTCGCTTTCTTCGACGACACTGGCGTTGGGGCAAGGCAGGCGCTAGATAGCTTAGCATACATGTGACTAGGTCCACAACTTGCCTGCTGCTGTGTTTCCACCCGCGCTAGAGTGCTGTGGCGACCCTAGGTCTGGCTGAGTAGTGTTTGCCGCCATGCGGTTGGGGAGCACTGCAGTGCTGGCCATCGGAGGAGAGGTGTGTCCTAGCACTCGTCCGGGACTCTACAATGGAGAGTTTTGGGACAGAAAATGGCGTAGGGGCACGTGCATATCAACTGAACTGACAGCAGGGCAGAGAGGCCTTTTGGGAGATCACGAAGCCGTGCTGACTGGGCCAGCATCCATAGCACGGGGACCAGTTTTTCTCCTTGATGCCTCTCTCTGTTTACATAATCGTCATGCACATAGAAATCTTCCGGTGCTAACGGTGCTGCCGTGCTTGCGATCACACCACAGCAGTTAACCAGCAACACACACGGACGTTAGCATCCATGCCACCCATGGGTGGCAGGGGAGTGCGAACAGGGAGTGAGAGTTGAGCTGGACTGACAGGTTGTGCATGGTACAAGCTCACAAGGGTGAGACAAACAGAAAAAGCATAGCAGCATATCTGGCAAGCAATAAGCCTACAGGGTGGCACACCCAGTGCCAGCCGTGTCGATTATTGTGCTACCAAGGGGCCCAGCATACATATATGACCGACATTGTTGGTAGGATGACGAGGTGAAAAATATGCCCAGCACAAACTGGTACACACGCGATAGTGGTCAAGAGACTGTATGTTACTGCACAGTATGTAGCGAAAAGCATGAACGCAGAGTTGAATTTTGAGGTGTATCAGCATCAAGAGTCAAGTATGAAAGTAAGTACTGTCAAAGTCCCCCACCCAGCTGCGCAATGCCATGTTGCCACACTAGCTCCTCCTCTGGCTGCTGCCCGCGCTACTATATGCAGAGTCCGTCCTTTTCAGGTCCCTCGTTATCTTACAGTCCTTCTTTCTGCACTCTGTGCCTTGCCCATCAACAAGGTGCTGGTCTGTGAAAGCAAGGACTACCTCAGAGTCTGGCTGCACTATCACCACTGGCAGTTTTGGCGGTCCTGGCTCCCAATCTTCAGAAGTTGCGCTGCTGCTTGTCTGCCGCTCGCTGCGTCTCTCTGCACTACCACATAGTTGAGCCAGGGGTGGGGAGGTGCTTAGGCAAGGGTGCCTTCGTCGCAGACAGTATGCAATGTGCACCAAGCAACCGGCAAGTCTTCAAGGGACACCAAGCGACAAGGCTCCATGATGACAACCAGCAGTACATACAAATAACTGCCACCTTTAGTGTTGTGTAGCAGGTTTCCAGAGCTGGAGCTCACCTGACTGGCTTCTGCAAGCTCTCCAAAGACAGAAAGTGAGCAAGGACAGCGTAGCGACAGCGAAAACAGCAGTGATTGTCAGCATGGCTGCATGGCACGGCAGGGGCTAGGTCTGTAAAAACCACCACCGTGCACATTGGATTTTGCGAAGGCGGTCAGAGCTAAAGCACAGACTCGCCTGCCATCCAGTCTTGCCGAGGTCCAGCGCTTGCGAGAGGCTGCGCCGCTGCAATCGGCGGCACTGGCTGGGTGCCATTCAGCGCTGCCTTGGCCTGCAGCAAGTACCGGGTCGACATTGCATAGGGTTTCGCTTACAGCTTACAGAATTATTATGTAGAAGCATATTATTGTAGGTTAGGTTAACCATCAACCTTTTCAAGCAATCTCCAGTTGGAAAGGGAATCAAGCTGGGAATAATTGTTGGTCGCGCCTGTTACGTGGCGCTGACCTGTCCGCGGGCGCAAAACGGGATACCGCATCTTCCACTCTCTATTCCTTCCTTTTGCAAGTCTTCCAGCCGAAACTCCCTGCCAGTGTTATACCTGGAGCTTTTTCCCGCTCCCAGGCCTGCCCGAGGACCCGTCCAGCACCTGGGTTGTTGGCTCATGTGACAGGTGTCACCGTTGACTGACACAGTTTCAATTAGTCAGGGTCATAAGCACTTGCACTGCTGTAGCCATGACGGGCCGTGACGGCTGACACAGCGGGCAAGGTTTAGTCCAAGGTGCCATTCTGGAGACACCCCAGCTCAGCACATCACCAGCAGCCTGTGTGTACCCCGGGGATCACCAAAGTAGTGCCGGCTGGTTCCCGCCTCTGGAGTGGAGAATACCTGGCGCAACAAGGCCAGTGTGCCGCCGACGTGTCTGCTGCCGACGGAAGTGCCCAAAGATAGGCCTTTGTCACTACCAGGGAAGCCGGGTCTGCTCTGGCCAGGATTAGGGTACTGCTTGTCTCAAAGGTGGGCAGACCACTGCCAGTGTGGTTAATGATGGAATGACGCTACACCCAGCGCCAGGTCTGAAGGCCTTAGCTAGCACGGCGAGCCAAGCCTGCACGGCATCAGTGGTATTGCTGAGCCTCCACAGTATGTGGGGGTGCTGCCATGGGAAGGACACAGTCTCTTGCGGGGTACCCTCAGATACAAGTCAGGATTCCTTTATTACATGAGGTACAAGTCACATGTTCGGCGCCTTAACCAGCGCTAGAGGCTGACGCAGAGCCGCCACGCAGGCAGCAAAGGGGTGCTGGCAGGCTGCCTGCAGAGAAGAGGTTTCAGCAGTGCTGCATGATCGACCTGCACACGACTTGCACTGGTCATTCGGTCATGACCCACACATCCAGCATCCAGGCTGCAGTCGAAAAACTAGGGTACATCTGGCATTGCTGCCAGCACTGCTGCAAAATAGGATGCACAGGTGGATTAAAACCGGTGGTACCGTACACTGGCAGCCAATGCAAAGCCTGTGACCCAATGAAATACTAAGTACAGCAGAAGCCAAGTACCAGAGCTAATAATGACAAGTAGACGGAACAATGGAGACTGGAACAACATTCCAGACATAACATGCAACCGAAGCATACTGACAAAATGCCTCATGACACACAGTAGGGTAGTGTGCACGCCTCGGCTCTTCCAGGGATGACAATGAGAAGAGCCAATATGAGATAAATACAATGCCGCAGCTGGCATGCAGAAACAGGCAACGCCGCTAAAGACGGAGCAAGCACGCTTACAAGTACAACCATGCAGACGCTCCTTACAAGCACAACATGGACACTTCTCAGAATTGGGCAAGGTCGGCGTCGGGCAGCACGAATCATTCCCTGCTGCAACACCTCCGCCTGACATGCCACAAACTGTGTCAAGGCAGCCCCCACGGTAAGCCTGTTGTTTGTGTCCTCTTGATGACCCATCCATGTGTACACTATATATATGCTGCTCTTCGTCTCCAGCTCCTTTGGCAACAGCTCCACAGTGCATCAACCCCAGCTCCGAAGTCAGCCTACGCATGGCCAGGCGATTGGCTGCCAAGCTTCTCCAATCTCCTGGCTGCACGATGCACAACAACCCACCTTCGCTGAAGCTATCGGCCAGCTGGGAGCTGAGCAGAGCAGCCAGCGGGCTTGGCTAGGCTGCCAGCAGGCGGCTTTGCTGCCAAGCCTTGGTCGTCCACGGGGTGCACAACTGGCTTTGCGGCCAGGCTGATGCTGTTGTCAGGTTGCACAATGACCACTGCTATTGCAGGGGCATGGTCCTTGGCCTGCGCCTGGAGCGCCAGCTCTGCAGGTATAGCTTGCATCGACAGCGTAAGGCGCAGCCCTTAACAAGCAGTTATTAGTAGCTTTGTCATCAGAGAGTGCCGTGGCCAGGGGACACAAGCATGGTACTGTCTCGCCACCACTGCAGGCCTGATAAGGATGTGAAAACAAGTTTCGCGCTCCGCCGCCGCAAGGGTGTAGATGCAGTAACAGAGGAGACGTCACACCCTTCACACATCTGCACCAGCGGGCCCAAATGGAAAGTTGAACCCATAACTGTTGGTAGCCAAGCCCCACTGCACTTGCCTTCCTGGCTCCTCAGCAGCCGCTTCAGCCAGACTTGCACCAGGGCCATGAGTATTGCTAAGGCAACCAGGGTGACAGCGACAACGATACCTGCGAACAACGACAAATAGCAGGACAATTCCAGGCCTGACAGGAAAAAGGGCAAGGAATGACAAGCAACTCAGCGCACTGCCAGCAAAACTTGCTAGTTGTGGCAAAGCTGTGCACCACACTGGACACCCAGCACCATCCTGGTCCACAGCATGGTACTACTAACCTGCAACCTCCAACGCCCTTCTGCTGAGACACAGTTGCACAGACATCCGTCACCCTGAAGTGTTGCACCACCTGAAGCTAGCCTTCGCTTCCCTCCACTCAAACCTGCTGGTAATACTTTGACTCACCCACTCGCATACTGCTCGTTTCATGACAAGCGGCCCCGTCACATTGGGAACTGCCTGTTTGTTGTAGCTCCCTGAGGGGCATACCCTGACTGACTGTCACGTCACGCTGGTATTGCTTCAAGTAAGTTACACAGTGTGGGCTTTTGGGGGGTTGGTTCTGATCACATCTAGCCTTGCAGCACTGTCTTGCAAAGAGGCGCAAATAGAGATGCGCAGCTGCTGTAAGATGGATTGATTAACACAAGTAATTCACAAGCTGATCGTTTGTCGCGTTACGCAGTCCTAGAGAACATTCCCTGCGCACGGTAGCAGATTCCTCTGCTCCCCCACATGTGGCCACACTTGCTCCTTAACAGCTCTTCGCTCCGCTGTTGCCGATGTTCGTATCATTGTGCGCATCCCTGCCTTACATGCGCACCCGAGCCCTCTTCTGTACCCCAGTCGGTGAAAGCACTGGCTGGTGCTAGTAGCAAGAGCAAAAGCGAGCAGGGGACACAAAGTCAAGGTGGGTTAGAAAGGCCTACAAAGTGGGGCCAGCTCGGATTGGCAATATGCTTTCGAGTCTTCTCAGCAGTTGATGAACAAGTGATCCCCCTGTTAAAGCTGCAATGCCTCCCACTGGCGTTCACATGCACTGTGTGGGAGTATGTGCTCAGCAGTCGTCATGTGATGGTACGGGAGGAGAGGTCGAACACACAGCAATCTCTTGGCCGGGGTGGATGATAACTACTACACTCTTGGAAGAGGAGCCCTCCTCAGTGGCAGCTTCAGAGTCGGACTTGCTAGTGCGTGGTTGTGTGCCAGGTCCCATGGGGTGTTGCTGCTGGTCCCCTGACTCCGAGCCAGCAGTGTCTGCAGGAAAGTAAAACGTGCTATGCGTGCACTCAGTTGTTGGTCCCAGTCGGCAGCGTGTGAGCTGTCGATGCACAAGCTCAGGTAGAGACCGGTGGTACTGTGTGGCACTGTCAGTGTTGGCACTGTCTGGCACTGTCAGATCGCTAGCACTGCTCGGGCGTTCTGTTCCATCAGCGCTGCCTAGCTAACCTCTCACCTCGTGAGGCTTGCTGCTGCTGCCGGCACTCTCTTCTCCATTTTAACAGCTGCCATAGGCACAGGGAAATCACTAAGAGGGCAAACCCGGCGCTGAGGGCAAGGGCACCTATAAGGGCAGTGTTGCTGCTGTCCGAGCCCTTGTCTGAGCCATCCAGCGAGCTGGGCACCTCCTGAGGCGTCGTCTCCAGAGCTGCTCGTGTTGGCATTGTTGGAGCGGAAACTTGGTAAAATATTCCTGGAGGTTGCGTTTCGGCAACAATGACCGGGGAGTGGAGGAGAGTGCGCATGGTACTAAGGGCAGGTGAAAGGTCCGCCCAGTTGGTCGCGGGTTGACTGAACTCTTCCAGATCGTGTGACAGAGAGAAAGGTGTGCTTTCTGAAAGCTGCATGCATGCCCTTACCTAGCTGGAGAGAGCGCGCGCAGGGCGCGTCGAAGTTGAAAGAAGCCATGCCAGTAGGACACTGCGTGCCTATCTCAGTAAATGATTGTCCGTTTACTTGGCAGTCTGCACCTTAAGCAACTGGAACGAAGGGCCTGCCACAGATGGAGTTTGCATGCTGGCATGCGGTCTCCGGGGTGTGGTGATGAGTTGATCAGCACAAGTGAGCTTGACTAATCGATGGGACCTGCAGAGCGAACTCTTGGGTTGCCTGATGTGGGTTCACCACCGCACTTGTCACCTGGTTGCCCAGTGGGGCAGTTGCTGCCTTGTGTGGTTCTCCACCTCAGCAGGCACCGGGCACAGGAACAGGTCGTGCTGCGGGACACCAACACTCCTATGGTAGTTTAAGCTAAGGTCTGCAAGCCATGCATATTGCATAGGCGTACATTCGGTGACTCGCTGGCTTACCCTCATCATTCCTGCCATGGCGGCCACACCGGCCTGACTTTCCACAGGGCAACAAGCTGCAACTGCTCTGCAGGTTGTGTCCTGTTTCGTTTTGCAGCGTACCAGAACACATGAGATGTCGCTGTGCTTCCCTGCAGATGCTGCCAGCTTCCAGCCAGGCGCACTGTACCCAAGGGAGTGGGCAGAATTGCAATACAGCTAAAGCTTCTCCAGAGCAGCTGCTATGTTGCTAGCCATGCGGCGCGCGGGTGATTGATCAAGCGGCGCTGGCTGGAACTGCTGCCCCGTTATTCTTTCGTAGAGCATGATGTACCGCCGCGACAGCTCGGCCACCAGCTCTACAGGGGCCTCCGGCAGCACCTGCAGACGGTACAAAAGCAACAAGTGCATGCCTCGGGCCAGTCCCCAACTGGCTAGCGCTATCAAGTCCCGCATTGCACTTCCTGCCACCATTCCCACAGTGAAGGCTCCGGCAGACCTGAGCTCCGGAGTTTATCGAGCTTCAGGTCCGTCACCCCGACATGCTGACATGGACGACATGACACATGGGCCAACCATCGCCTTCGGAGCTCACCGGATCGTTGTAGGGGTCGCAATGCTCCCTAAACCATAGCCGCAAGAACTCCTTGTCCACATTCTGCAGCAGCAGATGCAAGAGCTGGCAGGTTCATGAGGTAAGGGTGCTTAGGGAAATATCCCCAAGGTTCCTGAGCACATGCTGCTGGCAGCCCCCAAGTGCTGTCCTTCAAAACACTTCTTGGGAGGCTGCAGCCCACCAACCCTTAGCGCCTTCTACTGCGCTGCTGCCAGGTACGCATTCGTGCTACTGACCACATTGCCCCGCTGATGAGCAAGCGCACCACAAGCATGACCAGTGCCGCTTGGCGGTCGCATCTGTACCTGCGGCTCCTGCCCTGCCGCATGCCGCTGCTCATAGGTCGCGGCCAGCCAATATCTGCTGCTGTCTGGGGTGTGAATCTCATCTATCAGCAGAATGTTACCTGCAAGCCAACAACCTGCCTGTGGGACAGTCTGCCATCACAGGCTAGCCAAATGTGGGCCTTGCCTGCTGAGAGTCCATCGAAAAGACTCCTGCCACAGGCTTGGGTTACACTCTTCCTCAGTTGGCCCGGTCCTAGAAAAGCCCTTCGAGGAACAGGTGGTGCTGTGTACCATGCGATGCAGATGATACAATACACCAGACTGAAGGACCTGGGAAAGTTTATGGGCAGATGCTTGCTTACCTTCTTCATCCTTGCCAAACTCATACTTGGTATCAACAAGCAGCAGCCCCCGCTTGCTCGCCTCTGTCTGGCCAAAGGCAAACAGCTCAAGTGCAGCATGGCTCACTGCATCCCAGTCATCCTGCAGTGAACACGACGCAGTCTCGTCCCTGGCCCCGTAGTACACAGGGACCACTGCCTCTGACTAGAATAATCATATACGTCACTGTAAGTGGACGCAGGAGCTTTGCATCGCACAATTGGGGGCTTAGTCTGTGCAGCTTGCAGCCTGTTGACTCGCCAGGGAGGCGCTGCGCGTATCACGCCGGTGCCCCTGCCTGTGACTGACTGCCACACCCCATGCAACAGCACCCGCGCAGGTTGATGCCACCTAATAGGACGCTAGCCAACTTGCCTGCGTCATCAGGCCATTCGCCACAATCTCCGCGGGCGTGATGGGCACATCATGGTCATGGGCCTTGGTGGTGGGGGTGATCACATTAGCTTCCAGCCGGTCGTTCTTTCTCATGCCGTCAGGGAAGTTGTTGCCGCAGTAGCTGCGCTCGCCAGCCTTGTAGTGTGTCCAGAGAGAGGTGTCAGTGCTGCCTGCGCACGGGTAAGAGCAACCAAGCACATGCCTTGATAGTTTTTGCAGAGAGCAGCTGCGCTTCACAGCCGTGTAGCGTGTCCAGAGACACGCCCAAGTGCTGCTTTTGCAACAAGGCATTCACAGGCGTGGGGCTGACGCCAAGCTGTGAGTACATCATGACAGGCTCGCATAGCCAGCAGGCATGCCGTCATTGATGCTACGTGTGCACGGGGGCCAGATTACCGACCAGATTCTCTCACCTGTCATGAAGCCGCGGCATACAAACTCCACTGGGAAGACGGTGCACTTCTTCATGATGCAGGCATTAGGGTCAGGCACGCTCAGCAGCGCGTTCTGCACGCAGTATACAAGATACTGTTATAACGTTTGCAGCTGAGCAACGAATATTTAGTTAGTGGAGACATATGAGGTGCCACCTCTCCTTCCTGTGCCAGACAAGCCATGCACTACGAAGGCTGCGATGCAGCTGCACACTCCCATGACGCGGCGCGCCAGCTATCTCCCACCCACACTGATCCCCACGGTGAAATTAGAATGCTCCCTCCAGTCCATGGTACATACAAAGCCGAAACACCTACCTGCGCTATGCAGCAGGGAATGGTGGCACGCTGCACCCACCACGCGCTTACAGCGTCTACAGAACTCCGGCTTGTACATGGCACATGCCGCTTGCAGGATGCTTGTGTACACAGGAGGTAGGGTTCTGGACCTCCCACAAGAGGCATGCCATGCAGTGCTCTCCCAGCCCCACTACCACCCACCTGCACGATGTGGGTGGTGCGCTCCATCCACCATGCACTGGTCTGGTTCAGGACTTGTCCCTTGAAGGGCACTGCCGCAAGCAGCCGGTCAAATGCGCTCTGCCGGTCGGTGGTGACTACCACCAGCTTGTCACCCAGGTCGTACGTGTCGCGCACCTTGCCCTGCAGGGTGGGTGGCGGCAAGCTCACCCTGGGGGTTTTTGTGGCACCCCAGCAGGTTGGACAGCTGCCGTGGTGGAGACGATTAGGTTCCACTCTAGCTGTGGCAAGAGCTGCTCTACAGCACAGGCAGGAATAGTAGGTGGCCAAGAAGCCCTGCAAAGTCAATGTTGGAAGCTCTCGCACAGCCCTAACAATAGGGGTGGGCCTCACTGGGGCACACCTTGTACTTGCGGCCCATTTGCAGGTCAGTCTCTGTCAGGCACAGTGAGAGGGCTTCCGAGATGGCAGATTCCACCTCTGGCCTGGTGGACCCCACAGACTCGATGGCACTGCAGTGGACAGACTCTACGGTTACGTGGGCACCAGGGAGCAAATGCTAACCAAACTGCTCAGAGTCACCATTTTCATACTGAGGCCGAGCGTTGACTGGCAGGCTTGCCAGGAACAGAATCACACGCCTCATCGAAAGCCTTACTTCGCCTGTGCAGCCAGCACGGTTATATGCCGATGCTGGCGTGGTGATGGATGCACCCCTCTGATGCAAGGATTTGAGCGCTGCAGTAGCACTGCTGAGGAGTGACGAGTGGTGTTAACTTGCACCCTATGCACTTGTGCTGAATTCATGTCGGTACTGTCGCAAGATGCACACAGGTATACGCTGAATACTAGCAGGGCGCTTCTTTTTTCGGTATTTGTACACTATGATATATGATGTGTAATGCATGCAGGCTAAAAATATACTACTAAGCTAGACAAACAGGCGGGAGCTCCTCCAGCTCAACCACACCCCAAACACCCAGGCAGTTGATAGGAATGAAATAGCTTGTTGATTAAATTAGCACGCAAACAATCCACAACAGCTAGCCAATGTGTTCCCCTGCAGCCGTGCTCAGGGGAAGGCTCCCATCAAGGTGTGCTGTCCCAGAGCTGAGAGGAAGTGGAGGGATGCGTCTGTCCCTTACAGCTCACGCGGTCTCAGCACTTCTTTCGGTTCTGCAGGGGTCCTCTCACCCAGCAGGCCTGGGGGTTCCTGTCTAGCCGGCACTTCAGTATCAACAGCGAAAGTGGCGAGGGCCTAACAGAGCCCGTATCCCTGGAGCCAACCTTTGCAGAACACACAGCTGCATCACAAGCAGCTGTCGACGCTGCGAGCAATCTTTCTGATGCAGCAACTACGCTTGCCAACTCAGCCGCAAGCCTGGACATCAGCGGCCCCGTCAGCTTGGCTATGCATGCTGTAGACACGCTACACGCAGCCACAGGAGCTCCTTGGTGGGCGACCATCTCCGCAGTTGGCATCCTGGTGCGCCTTGCAATGCTGCCAGTCACGCTCAAGGGCATGGAGGCCAGTGCAGCGCTGATGCCCCTGCTGAACCAAGCCCGGCAGCAGGCAGCCAACGAGATGCCAGGCAGCTTTGCCAGCAGTGGTGTGCAACATGCTCCAGCTGGTGCTTCAGGGGCAGCAGAAGCAGCAGCAGAGGTTTCCCAAAGAACCGGCCAGCAACAGTCCCAGCAGCAGCAGCAGCAGCAGCAAAGCCACGAGCATGAAGACGGGCAGGAGCAGCAGCAGCAGCGGGCGCCACAACCCAGCTTAGGGCAAGTGATGGCCCGCTTTCATGAGCTTCGGCAGCGGCACAATGCTCCCCACCCAGCCTGGATAATCGGGTCGCCCCTCATACAGTTCCCCATCTTTGTCACAGCCATGCTGTCCATCAGAAGGATGAGCATAGCTGGCTGGGAGGGGTTCAGCACAGGGGGTCTGGCCTGGTTTACTGACCTCACACTGCCCGCAATGGATCTGGCTAACTTCAATGCACCCATGGGTGAGTTGGTGGCTGGTTGAAAACGGCAGTCCAGCGAGCAAATCTGGAAGACAGATAGGTTGGGTTCAGTGGAGCACGTGGGACACAGAAGTGAGCAAAGTCAACGTACAACCTGTAGCCAAGATGGTGTGTCAATATTTAGGTCCCCAGCCACACCCTACCCTGCGGTCGGCGCTTGCTTGGTGTGTATGTGTCAACAGCCATGCATGCTGCTATCAATGCTGCCTCATCAGCCCTAACTCATTCTTCACTGACCCTCCCAATCTTGCCTTATCCGTGTTGCAGGCAATCTGGGCATCGTACTGCCGCTGACAGTGGCTGTCAGCATGTACGCCACCATCGACGTTGCCTTCTCCGCGCCGCCTGGCCAGCAGGGTGGTGGTCGGCAAGGGGCGCCGGTGATGCTGTATGTCATGGACAAGCTGCGGCTGCTGCTGGAGTGGATGGTGGTGCCCATGTTCATCATCGCGCTGCAGCTGCCACAAGGTCTGCACATTGTGTGGCGTAGGCATAGTGGCCACATCTCAGTATGCCCATGCCTTTCCTAAGGAGAGTGCATTTGGAGGAGTGCAAAGCTGGGGGGCATATGTCTGTCATTGCGCTGCCATAGGGCAGTGGTGTTGTGGGTGATCGATAGGCGCACCACGTCTCAGGGCCTTCCTCCTCAGACGTGCAGGGTGAGGAAGACTTCCTGGCAGGGCCATGCTTATTGCAACTGTCGGTCAGGAAGGCTGCAGTGTCATGGGTGCGAGTGCATGCAGCAGCTGCAACTCAGGAAGTCAAGGAAAGTCTTGACGGCGGGCATACAAGGGGATAGGCCTCCTTCCTGATCGCATTACCTGCCACCCTAAATAAATACAAGGGGATAGGGGTTTGACTTTGGCAGCTTAGTTGTCCAATCCCACTCACCCACACCACCCTGCCTTCCGTCGTTTGAAATGAATCTCTTGCACACTCCCCTGCAGGTGCCGTCTGGTACTGGGTCACAACCAGCACCTTCACCCTACCTCAGAACTATGCGTTCCGCCTGCCCTCGGTACGTCACTGGGTGGGGCTCCCCACCGGTCGACCAGGCCCGCTGCCAGCTCCTACCCAGAAACAACCCTTGGCAAGCCTGCCACTGGGAGCTGAAGGGGAGGACGAGGCAGGCATAGCAGGTGCAGCGGGCGCAGCGCAGCAGCAGCAGGGGTGGACTGCGGAGGACGAAGCGGCGCTGCAGCACTTTCTCTCAACAACCCGCGACCAGCTGAAATTGGTGAGCTGGGGACGGCTAGGGTAGTCCATTAAACCACTGGGAAGGCTGAGCACCTTATTGTCCCTGTGTGAGGCAAATCCTTTGCTTCAATTTCTAATACTGGACTCTTGATTTGCACTACTTGGGGGCATAAAGCAGCTGGCATTTAAGGCCACTGGCTCAGAGTGGCATCTGCAAACCTTGGTGTTTGTTGTCCCAGGACGACAGTACGGGGTGTGGAAGAGCTTCCAAGTGGGATAGGACGTAAGGACTGCATGCAACGATTGCACATCTTGTATTACTTGATGACGTACCTTCCTTCCTTATGCAACTGGTGCACGTGACGCCAAGCAGCTCGTTTGCCTTGCCAAAAAACCAGCTGAGCGCCTGCCCTCCTCTGAAGCTTGTTGCAGTTCGAACGCGCAGCACAGCTTCGCGTGGAAGGGAAAGTGGGCGCCGCTATCACCGCGCTGCGGCGCCTGCTGCAACTGTACCCGAAGCAGCCACGCGCGCTGTTTGCCCTTGGCCAGCTGCACGCGGTGCTCAAGGACTGGCACGCCTCGGAGCTCTGTTATCAGGAGTCAGCCAGCAGTGAGCCGGTGGGTTTAGGCAGTGAGCTGGGTGTCTTGAGCTGTGGAAGTAGAGGTGTTCGGTTCCCGCTGTTGGGCTGGTGCGTGTGTACCATACCGCCGGTTGAGCAATTGCTTTGGTGGCCTACCACGTCAGCAGTGAACGCGAGCAAGGTACTCCCCGCCATGCGTCGAATTCTGTGCTTGAGAACCCATTAGCAACTCTACAGGGTACTCCCCAAGCCCTTATCCACTCCAGGGTAGCGTGTTACCTGCTTCATGTGACTGATTGTCAAGTAGTCAACTCCCCTACCGTTATGGCGTCCTCAGCAGCACAGAGGGCCCATGCACTTACCCCTGCCTGGACCCTGGTCTTCCTTAGTGTGTGCAGGCCAGAGTTTGGAAGGGCCATGCACGGATTGGGGTCATCCCTGTCTATTTGATAGGGTACTGAAATAGATAACGTGCCCCGTTCCTGCAGGACAAGCACCAACGGGGTCGCGCCTGGTTTGGCGTAGGTGTGGCACTTCACATGCAGCAGGAGCATGAAACCGCCATCCAGGCGTTCCAGAAGGCTGCTAAGTTTGCCCAGGTGGGTTTGGAAAGTGCTGCTGCTGCTGCCTTAGGTTGCGGAGTCTCCCGCGAAAGCAGTGTGGATGTGTATGTTCTGAGTGTGGTCTGTGACCCTCCGCAAGCTGGCCGACCAGTTTGTCATGCTCCCAGTGGCTCATGCGGTTGGGAAGCCCACCAGCGCCGGAGGGCCTGGGTGTCCAGTGGCTCACTTGGGGTGGGAGCCTACCAGGGCCTAAGGGGTGGGTGTCAGGCCGTGGCACCTCCTCGATACTGTATTCTGCATGCCCTCGTGAATCAAGGGGCGCCAGCTTTGATAAAGTGGGCGAGGGCGCTTAACCCACGCTTGTTTTGTGCACCCTAGGCTGTGACTCCAGTAAGCCGCTGCCAGCCCGGCCACCGGCCTGATTGGGACTGTTTGAGAAGAGCAAGGCCCGTCAGGACTTCGATTGCCTGGGTGTCGGATACTGGGTATCAGTTGGTACCCAGGCCTAGGCGTCCATTATCCTGACCGGCGCCATACTATATGCAGGAGGACGAGCTGCGCCTGAGGGCTTGGGTGTCCGAGGCCACGCTGCAGAAGAAGGCAGGAAGTGTTGAGCGGGCGCTGCAACTGCTTCGCAGGGCTGCCAAGCTGGAGCCTAAGGTGGGCATGTATGATAACATGCGACAGCCCATTTGGTCCCTTATAATTTGGCGTTTTTCTTCCTGTTGCTCAGGGAGTGCCAGGAACCAGCTAGCTGCCTCGCACCAACTGCTTGTTGTTATTGAGGGGCTTTCACTGGTAAATCAATGTTGGGTGGAAAGCTGCACCTGCTCACGTTGTGTGTTATTGGAAGGACAGGTGCTTGCCGAGCTGCCATCTCTTTGCATTTGCCTAGGTGCTAAACCTTTGTCTTTTTGTTAATGTCATACAGGTGGAGGAGCTGTATTTGAAGCCACTGTTGAAAGAGCTGGAAGGAGGAGGGAAGTTGCCTCCATCACAGGGTGACTAGGTGTGCAGAACCTGTTGACTCCAGCTGCGTTTCCCAGCATCACAAATGGGTCTGCAAATGCATGAGGAATGTAAGCCAGCTTGTCGTAGCTGCCTCATATGCTACCAGCAAAGGGTGGGATGTGTATGATTTCCCTAACGTGAAGCAAGCAAAGAATCCGGCTCAGCCTTGTTAGAAAGCTCGAGACCAATAGGTCTCCATAGGGGCTCAGCCGCCACATGAGGATGACGGTAGGAGTGGTAGGATAGGCTAGAGGTGTCTTCTTGCAGGCAGAGGTGGAAGTGCCAGTGGATGAACGAGGTTAATGCCTGCGTGGTATGTGCCGCATGATTGACCGAGAATTTGTACCCCATTGCCTTGTAGGCTTGTATACCCATATCCTGGGTTTGCACTTGCAGGATAGTGCTCAACAATTCCATGCCAGTACAGTGATTTGGGTTCCTTTTGCTGCTGCTATTACTTTTGTGACCATGCGTGTTACATTACCAAATGTATGCTAAGTTTTCCTGTCTTGGAGAGGTCCCAACTATGTATAACCGGGTCTTTGCCCATGAGCAACATATGCCTGCAGCTCCACCCCAAAAACTACCCAATCGCCCATAGGGCTGCAAAGTCCACCCTGCATCCCCACCCCAGCCTGCACCCTGGCGCCTCAGCATACTTGCCCGCTCCAACACAGTGCTGACATGGTCAGCACAGGTGGTGGTTCAGTCAACACGGGGCCCTGCCCCCATGGGCCCCACTTCAGTGTCGGTACCCCTGACCCCCAGGGCCTGAGGGTCGCCGCCCCTGCAACCAGGGACAGGACATGCCTCAGGCAATCTATCCGTGATACTAAAAAGGAATTGATCCCTTGCTCATCACTCCACGCAGCCTGAGGGCCCATTAACCATAGACTCCCACAAATAATGAGCACAGTAGCACGCTGCCAGTCACCCACCGCACTCGCCACGATAGCAGCCCCGTGCAACAGCTTGCACCCGGCATCACAGCAGCCAGCAGGATCCAGCCCGCACCTGACTGCATGGGCTTTGTTCCCCATGAGTGTGCTGGAGCCGGAGGCGCCAGACCCAGTCGTGTCGGCTAGAGAGGTCACTGTCATGTTAGCAGGGTCAAAGCCTACATCCTGACCTGCAAAAGGGCGACCTAAGCAGTACAAGCTTCTGACAGCCAGAGCCGCACAGCTCCCTCAAGGTTGACAGGGGCTGCCACGTGCATTCTGCCCTACCGAGGCCGACGAACAGAAAGGATGTAGCTGTCAACCCAAGCATTACTAAGAGGGCAAGACGTTGAGTCGTGGCCGGCAACTGAGTGACAGCTGCTCATGTGGCAGCCCACCAACCTGTCCCAGGGAGGTGCTTAGGCAGGCTGTCGGGGTCCTTGCGGTGCACCCAGTCTGGGTCGGTCGGCCGAGGCTGGTTGCCGCTTGGGAGGTCCGAGCCAGCACGGGAGTCGTCAATTCCCCTGCAATCCACCGGAGTGGAAGACGCGGAGGTCTTGAAAGGACACCCAGAACTGTATGAATTTGCCCATGCAACTGGTGGATGACTTGATGCCGAGGTGAGTATCACAGGTCCGCTAGCCAGCTGCAGTCAACTGACAGCAGGGGAGCGTAGGCGGCATGCTGCAGTTCTGTGCTTGTGCGCCCAGCCAAGCCTAGATACGAGCGTAGGTTTGCACACAGGGACAGAGGAGGCTGCTGTGGCTGCTGCTAGGATAACAACCGAACAAAGCAAAATAAACAGGCACACGTTTTTCAGTGGACTCCTGTCAGCTCAGCACCGATGGATGGAAGTTTAGTGTCAGTGCAGTGCACGAAACGGTTGCTGGCCGCAACAGGGTCTGAGTGGGCAGTCCTGCACCTACCCCAGTGCTAAGGTGGATGAACCCGTGCAGGGAAGCAAAAACTGAAGCACCGAACTTGCCTGACGTTGCTGCCTCCCAGGCCCTCGGCAACCTTCACGTTGTCCTGAATGCGAGATCCCTGGCCCCGCTGCTGGTCGTCAGAGGCCGACATCCTGATCAACTGTTCCTCACTCCTAATTGTGGGACGCAGACCTTTGCTTATGTCTGACCGCTTAGAAGAGGCGCAACGTTGAGTGTTATTTGCGCTCTACTGTGCGGTGGGCTATTACTTGGTGGTTTTTATGAGGCTCACTGTACCGTGCCCGCCAAGACGAAGCTATGGGGAAAGCGTGCGCTGGCGCTTAACACCTCTACCCCTCAAAGATCGTGAGCAAGGGAAAAAATACAACAGGCATCTTATATCCTGTTGCAGCAAGGGTTTGGTAAGGCCACCCCAAGCAAGGCGCGTGCGCCTTAGAACTTGGCGCGAAAGTCCTTGGTGACAGGACGATACTGTGTTGGTGCAATCTGCGCTACTGGCTCTCAGATCTAGGAGGTGCCTCTGAGGGGACGATATGCTGCTTGTGCGACATGACCAGGCCTGCTACGGGGTTCAAAGAGGTGGCCTGACAAGGAAACCTCCACCTTTGCGCTGTTGCTACATAGTATACTAGCTAGGTAGTACCCTGGCAGGACCGCAGCTTGTTCATCTTTTCATTCAGGACACCTTTTCATTAGGGTGAGACTTCTTTAGGGCACTCCCGGTCTGGACTACTTCTGCTGTCTATCGCCCATTCAGACGCTGCAATTGCACGTTCCCTCACCCCGTATACAGGGATCCCCACCCCTTGGGCAGTTCTGCTGCCTTGCAGGGACCCGGTTTCAACAAGAAAACGGTCCACCTACAGCTTGCAGCGTCTCCACATAAAGGAAGGTCCCACTACAGGTTACATACGCAGCAGTGTCCTAGAGCAGCGAGCTGGAAGGCCAGGCTCGCAGCACCCGCTGTGTCTCATGTGCCACCTGGCGGCTGCCCAGGCTGGCCATCCAAGGTTGCCTGTGGGTTGTCAGACCCCAACTGCCCTGCAATGTCTTCAAAAGACACCGTGGCTGTGCCGCGCTTTGCTGCCCTGCGCTGAGATGGGTCAGGAGCCCAGCCCGTCATGTAGATGACCTGCATGCAGGGTGGGCCAAGCAAGCACCGCTCAATACGGCCATCCCTTTAACCTACCCAGGGCGCACATACCCAGCCCGGCTCCAAGCTGGGTGGGAAGCCCAGTCCGTCAAAAAGATCACCCGTGCTCAGAGATGAGCAAGCAAGCAATGAACTTTCATAGGTTTCGGCTGCAGCTTAACAGGGAGGGATACCTTACCACAGCCTGGCAAGTGTCCTTATTGCCCGATGATACTAAGCCACCCTTCAGACAACCACATAACATCCCCTGAACCCCCCAAGGCCGATAGTGCATTCAGCTCAGATACCCCTAGGCAGATCCCCACCTGGAAACTGGCAGGTATGCTCCCAACTTCCTCCTGGAAAAGCGCAGAGTAGGCGGCAGCGGCAGCCAACGCGGTGTCTCTACGAAGCGTGGGCTGCCGCTTGAGCAGCGCATTGCTCTCTGCCATGTACCGCAGGTGGCTGATCAGCTGGACGGGGTCTCTGCAGGCACGGCACAAGACACGATAAGCAAGACGCAATGCCAGGGTACACCAATGAAGTCTCCAAGGTCGCAGGCACAGTTGCTCTATGGGCAGGGCCGAGGGGAGCACATGTGCCTGTTATTTTCCATCAACGGGGGTATAAGAAAGAGTGGCAAGTTGCACCGCTGTGGAGGCGAACCAGCAGCTAGCAGCCTGGGGCTGGGGATGGAGATTCTTGGCTGCCCCGCAAGGAGAGCTGCCGTGCTTGCTCTTACTTATCCTGGCGATAATGGAACAGCAAGGGGTCCTCTTCCTCACCTATACTGCACTTGGATGTCATCCACGTCAACTGTTGGTATTGCCAGCCCCGCTCTTGTCAGCAGATTCCCTGCGTCCCGCACCTGCCGGGTAGCCCAGGAGTGGGGGTCGGGTTTAAGGCAGCACAGTGTTGTAAGGGGCCGTTGCACCAGGAGAGCAGGCACGTGTCTAGCAACCCAAGCATGCTAGCCTGCCATGCACCACACAAAATGGATGCCCCTGCTTAAGCTGTCGGTGCAGAAGCACACATGACTGCCCATGCTCGGCACAGCAACTCCATGTATGCCATGCGAAGCCAGGGACCAACCTTCGACCAGCCACAGAACCTCCCTCACACCAACGCCTCTCAACAGGACGAACTGTCCCCTTCACCCACTTGCGCCATCTTGTGTCGGTACCTTGCTTATAAAAATAATGGTCCCTAAGAGTAGTAGACTGCCAGGCCAACCGCCCCTTCCCCCGGGCGTGCACGCGCACGCGCGCACACAGAGTGCCAGCTATTTCTCGCAGGCACCCACCTGTGCCAGCGGCGAAACCCGTGGCGACACGCCCCCTTCCCGCTCCTGCTGCGCTATGGTGCATGCTATGCGCAGCTCCTGCAGCGTGTTGCCGCCCAGCATGGCAGCTAGGAAGAGGCCGTCTGGCTTGAGAGCCCGCTGGCATTGGGCCATCACGCCCTGGGAGCACGAACAGAAGCGGTCATATTAAGATAGGGATTAACCTTAGGTGCAGAAGCTAGGTGCTGCCAAGCTCAACAGGGCCTTGCTCAAACGGAAGGGCCGTGCAAATACTAAAGGTCGGCATAGGCCTCGTGAACCTGTAGCAGTGTCGCCCATTGCCTCCCTGCCATTGACATGTATCGAGCAGCGAGTTCTCGTAGCCCTCCACCTTCGCAGTGACACGCGGCTGAGCAGAGAGGTGGGTCATACTGCTACATTCTCTGCTGCGCTTGCTGCTCCATCCTCCAGGTAAGTTGTGGGGCTCATGCAGCCAGCACTGCTGACAAAGGCGTAACTGTCCGGCTGTCAGTAGCCCTGCCAGCGGGGCTTCGCCTGGCAGGACTGTTCGTAACAGCCACCGACCCCGGGCAGCCAAGCAGCCAGGGGGTCGGGGGGTTTGCTGTGCTTCCACGTTTACGATGAGGCAGCAAAGGCTTGCGCGCCCCACTAAGCTTCATGGAAGGGTCGGTACAGGCCAGTGTAAGGTGATCAGCATGCTGGCAGGCCTGGGGCAGGCTCTATGAAGCCTCTGGCGACCCTCCAGGGTCAGACGGTGCGCCAACAGTTAACAGTGGTTACCCAGGGAGGTTTTATGAGGGTGCGAAGGCTTACCGGCACGTCGTTCGCCCAGTGCAAGCCCAAGCAGCTGATGACAACTGCAGCAGAGAAGGGGCGCACTGTTTCATACGCCTTACCAGACAAGGTCTTTGTTCCAGAGAATAGAATCCGGGCAGCACGCAGGACTGCCCGTGGCCTCCGAACACCATTTCATCACTCATAATGCTGTGTTTTGCAAGCTGGGCACGAGAAGCGTGATTGCAGTAACACATGCACCACTGGCGCATCGGTGTCCTCCAAGGGAGATGGTGACTGGAGGGAGCAAGCAATTCATGGCATGCAACCCACCATCATATACCTTCTCCGCGACAGGTAGGACCTCACTGGAGGGATCACAATGTGTGAACTTTGTCTGCAAAAGCCATCACAACTGCATGTCATGCTACACGCTGTGTGACCTCCAACCATCAGAGACAAGGGCAGACACATCCGAAGCTTGCCATGCCACGAAGCTTCCGCTTCCATTCCATTTGCACAGCCCCCACCGGCATCACGTTGGCAGCAACCAGAGCCAGATGAACATCAAAGCTTGGCCCTCATGCTGCCCTTCAACACGCCCTGCACCATCTTACTGGACCGGCAGCCAGACATGCCATGTCCCCAGGTACACGCCCCTGCACCATCTTAGGGGAACGGAAGCCAGACATGCCATGCCACCCTGTTCCTGAGTCCCAACCCTCCCACCTCCGGCAACTGCCTGTGCTCACTGCCGCCGCCATCGCCATTGCCGCCGCCGCGGATACCGCCGCTGCTGCTGCTGCCATTGCTGGCTGTGAGGAATGATTTGGCCCTCTCCAGCATGCCTTGTGAGGTGTCCAGGTACTCCACCTGTTTCACACCAGCCCGCTCTCCAGCCAAGCGAGCTACAACCTACAGTGGCACGGCGATAAGCTCTTTCTAATGCGCAGCTGCAAGCTCACCAGTCGCTTTGGCTATGAGTGAGCATAGCCAGGCCAAGGCCCCGCTGCTTTTTGCGGCAGTCCTTATCCATTACCCCATAAGGGCGCTGCCTAGGGCACCTTGGGCGCGAGGAACAAGGCATAGCAACCGTACCTGGGCACCTGCGCCCCCCAATATGAGCGCTGATGGGAATTTGCGCGTGCAGTCTTCCAAGCGCTCCACCAGCCGTTCTGCCACCTCATCCTGGCAGGAGCGCCAGGAGTGCAGGAGGGCCAGGTCAGTACAAGGCAGCTTCCCTGTGGGTCAGTAGGGCCCCCGCTACCTCATCCTGGCCCAAGCGCGAGATACCATTCAGCCAGTGGCTGCAACAGCAATGGCCTTTGCTTGTGTTTCCAGTGCTGCCATGGTGCCTGACAAACGAGTGTGCTGTGCGAGCTGCGAGCGTCAGGTACCACGCTGGGTGATCCACCCTGGCCTGGGCAAAACCTCAATAAGGAGTGCTTGCACGCAACTAGGGTTGCTAGGGTGGGCTTACCAGCAGAGGGTCTGGCTCCAAGGGCTGCCGTGCGGCTCTGTCGCGGTGCAAGGCCTTCAGCACTCTGCATGTTCACAGCCATGCCTTCCAGGTGGGGTCTCTTCACAAACGCGAGATGAGCTTCGGGCAGGGGAAAGATGTTGATCCCGCACCCATCAAAGATGTCATACTGGGCCTCAAGGGACCCTGCAGCTTGCCGTGCAGCAGGAGAGGTGGAGAAGCGGCGCAGCATCATTAGTGTTGGAATGAACTGTAGCTGGTGCACCCGATGAACCATTTCAGCTTGACTGATGGTGACAAATTGTTGGGAGGGTACGCAATATGGCAACAGGGTTGGTGCATCCCAGACCTCCGAGTGAGCCATAACACCCTGTATACTTGGTTAACCTCCCTGCATGCCCTAGGATTGGGGGTTCCCTAAGTCTCCACCTGTGTACCAGCTACCGTGATAGCTGCTCAACTCTTTGCATGGTGCTGCAGGGCAACCAAGCTCGAAGCCAGGAACCCAGATCATTGATGAGCTACCCAACCAACTTTCGGACCGCATTTTCTTCGTGCCGGTAGTCGTCACACTTTGGCGGCAACGTAGATCTACAGCGAGTGGTACGAGACTTCGATGCTGCCCTAATCGGCGCACAAAAAAACTATATGACTGGCATCCATGCCACCTGTTTTGCTTCCAAGCAAGTTCAGCCTGCCTAGAGTGGGCTGGCAACGTCCTGGCAACACCCGTGGCCAAGCCGTGCCCAGAACTCGGCTGCCGCAGCGCTTCCGAGGCGTGCTATGCGTCGCCAGGCCCATCCAAGATTTTGGTCAGGTAAAAGGGCCGGCGCTGTTGCCGGTTGTGCCTGGTGGTTGCCGGACGCGTTGATATACGTGGGGCACTTCCATGCTTCCATACCTTTTGATCTAAGAGCTCAAGTCCTGCCACCACCCTAGTTTCGGTTTTCCTGCTCTTAAGGGACTGTCAGGACCGGGCTGCTGCACTGCCTGCAGGGGGGACACGCATCGTACCCTACACATGTTGCCAACATCGTACCAACCAACGGCCAGTGCTGCAGCGCGGCTACCTGGCTTCAAGGCAGCGAGGCAGACCACAAGGTAGGCTCGTAATCACGAGCAGCGTGTTGACATGTTGGGAGGGAATCTTCCCTTCAGGACCCTCCACCAAGCCACCATAATGTCATACCAACGTGGACCCCACACCACCACCCCTTCACTGAACCCAGCCTACTCAGCAGCGCCCACTTACAGCGCCCACTTTTCCTCCCACTCACCGGATGCTGACCCACACAGTGACATTAGGGGTACCCCCCCCCCCCCCCCTTCCCCCTTTCTGCCCGCCAAGCCTGGCAGCCCCCACCCACCAGAGCTGTCATCTCATACAGCTGGCTGCTGCTATCCATGCCAAACCAGGCGGCTATGCGAGACAAGTGCACGTCCATATCGGCACATGCCTGTGGGCAAAGGCGGTTATCAGATTTGCTTTGCTTGGGTGCACAAGCTGGAGGAGGGACGCAGAAGAACGAAGCGGCGCCGGCAGCCGCAACATTAAATCTGCATGGTAATAAGTGTCGGTATGGGTTGTGCAGGAGCTGCTGAAGGAGGTGAGGGAGGAGGTCAGGGAGGAGGAGGAAAGGGAGAGGGCGCTGGCGCTGGCGCCCTACAGGGTGGGCGCCCCCAAGCAGGGGGTCATTGGCGAGTCACGCCACTCCAAGCGCCTGAGGCGAGATGTCTTCGCTGCCGCCAAGGACCCCACGAGGTGGGTGCTAGAGCCCAACCCTGCGCATTGGCTATTTCCCTAGCGCTGGTCTTCGCGCTGAGCTTCATGCAGCGCGGGTAATATTTGCTGGGCTAACCAGTGTCATACACACCCTCCCAAGCAGACTGAGGCAGCCCAAGCCAAGGTCTAGCCTGCTGCACTTCACTGCAGGAAGCCGGTGCTGATTGTCGGTGAGGACGGCCTGTGCAAGGGCGACATCGCGGCAGTGCTCCACAGCTGCTCCCTCGACAACCGCCACCCCATGCTGTCAGTGGACTGCCGCTGCCTGGACCCTGCCGGCAGCCTCCTGCTGGGCGGAGGCAGCAGGAGGGGCCTGGTGGCCTGGATGAGGCATGGGGGCACGCTGCTGCTGGAGCATGCCAACAGGGCCCCTGTGGGGGTAGTTGGCGAGGTGTTGGCTCAGCTGAGAGGCCCTGGCTGTGGGTGCAAGGTGAGTTGGGTGGAGGCCGCTTTTCGTCTGGGCTGTCGCAATTGCTTCAACGAGGGCTTTCGTGTTGACTTCTGTGACGGTCCCTGTGCTGTTGCATGGGAAAGCTTCAAGGTCATGAAAGCGGATGCACTTTGGCGGGCAACTCTGCAGCTGCTGGGGCGTGGCTGTGGTACCAAGTCCTGAATTGTGGACGGCACCGGGGAGGGACAAAAGTGTTCACCTGCCGCGTGACTGAGAGGCACCAGTTCCAGGCATCATATGCGGCGCGCAGCTGGCCGGACGAGATACAAGCACTCCTCCCGCATCAGGTCCAGCTATAGCTTCCGTCAAGGATTTCATCTGACCCTGCAGGGTGGCTGCCGAGGTTTTGACCCCGGGCCTCGCCTTGTGCTGACCGCCTCCGGCCCGCTGCCCGCTGAGCTGCAGCAGCAGTGTACTGTCATCAAGGTGAGCCCTGGGAGGCCTGGGAGCTATCACTGACTGAGCAGGCTGCCTTTGGCTCCTGCCTATGCCTGGACGTGGCTCCTCACCTGAGACTGGCTCTCCTCTGCTGGACCCTGCAGCCGCGAGCTAAACATGCTTGACTGTAGAAAAAATAGCTAGCACCCCTGTTTGACCTGCGTCAGTGCTAAGCCCAACGCCACTGGAAAGTATTGGCGGCGGGTGTGTACATTATCAACCCCGCAGGCCTGCACATCACTATGTGATGCACGTGCCAAGCTTCTCCCAGCCACATGGCCATAACGGTACTGCGTGTACTGCAGGTGGCCCCTTTGCGTGCGCGGGCCAGCGACATTGGGCCCTTGCAGTACCACCTCCTCAGGAAGCTGGCCAAGGCCAAGGGGCTAGCCAAGATGACGCTGACCCAGGCGGCGGGTAAGCTCACTATGCTGACATGCTGGTAACATGCAGCGCCAACATCGATACTTGGGACGGTCAAATATCTGCCCGGCACTAGGTGGACTTTTGTGCCCATGCCCTTGGCAGGAGCCGCGCGTGGAGCAGTCGCACCACCTGTGGGGCTTGGCCTCACACGCCAACATTCATTTCTTGCCTCTGGCTGTTTGAAGCCAAGCTCTGCGTGATGCCAACACCGTTCTGCCACGGCGCCTGCGCCCTCTGGTGCTGCAGTGCGCCGCCTGCAGGGCTATGCCTTCCCCAACAACATCCGAGAGCTGGAGAGCATCCTGGAGAGGGCCGCCGGCAGCGCTACTGTACCCGCCGCCGCACCAGCAGCAGCTGCTGCGGCGGCTGCAGCTGGGCCGAGCACGGCCAGCTCTGGGGGGCGTAATGGAGCCAAGTCAGATACTGCTGCTGGTGTTGCTGCAGTGGAGCTCAAGGACGACGCTTTCTGGTTTGCCAGTCAGGTGGGTCTGCGGCAATGGCCGGCGTGGGTTCCATGTTTGGTGCCTGGAACTGAGGTGTATCCACTGCACATGCACACCCGGTCATGCTGCCTTCTTGCCAGGAGTTGGTCTTGCTGATCATGGACGAGATTGCTGTGTGTCGCTTCACATCATTTAACGTTCTCCACGCATCGCGTGTGATGGCCGGTGCAGGACCAGGCTGGCACGCTCCATGCAAACATCTCGGCCCTACCTAAGGCCCTGTTCCAGTCAGACTGGTGGAATGAGCAGCTCAACTTCAGGTAAGCCTGCTCAGTCTTCTGTTGCGACTTGTGATGAATAGTGGTGTTAATAGCAGGGTCACGGGATGCCAGTGGGAGAGGCAATCGTGCGGGCTGTGCAATGGTATGAGCTGCTTCCACAGGGTAGGCCCCTTGAAGTGTTCTTGGCATTACTAGTACAGGAGTATTGCGCTGCAGGCTTAGGCTGGGGCTTGTACCTACTGTGTGGGAGGCCTAGCTTCTGGTAGCGTAAGATCTGGCAGACCCTCCTAGGTGACTATGTAGCACTGCTAACGTGCTGCTGAGCAAGCTACCTAGATGGATCTTGTGTGCTGCATGCCTTAATACGAGGTACTTCTCATGCTTTGCAGGGTGGGGACTGGTGCCTTTGTCGTGCTGCTGGATATGCTGCTGCTAGGACCCCAAGATGCCGAGCACAACTTGGGGCTGAATCTTGTCTGGGACTGGTGGTGGGTGTCATGGCAGGGCATCATACATGGCTTCCCCTGGTGTGAACGGCGCATGCACACAGCTGGCTAACCAGTTCGCACTTATGCTAGTTTTTTTGTTGGGGCTGCATCCAGGGAGCCGGCTCTCTGCTGATCCCCTCAGGACCTGGTATAGGTCCCTTCCTGCACCCGCAGCAGGCCTCACGATCTTCTCTAGAGTGATGCCATGTCCCTTTTGGGTGGTCACCCCTCCAAGAAAGCCTCAACAATTGTGGCCTGCCCTCCATGATAAGTCCACCAAAGGGAGCATTCCCCGCTGATGCCTGCAGGTGGCCGCTCATTATCCTGTCCCTGCCCATCCTGGGTCGCATGTGGTGTGCAGGTATGATTCACTGCTAGAAACCCTGTCGGAAATCCCTCTATGAAAAAGCTTCCCTCGCATAGCTGCACTGGCAGATGGTCATAGGAAACAACTAGACCTAGCGCTGACAGGGCATTTGAGCACTCGTAAGTTGTGCTCCTAGTGCATATGTGCTGCCACACACAGTGGCAGCACTTGTGGTTGGGTGATGGGACCTCATGCGCTGGCTGTCCCTATTCACACCTGCTGTGTTGTGCTGTCACCACGCCGGATGCAGTCTGCCCCTTCATGGCCACGGGCATGCTGCTGCAGCAGTGGAAGCTAGCACAAGGCGGCAAACTGAGCAGGCAAGCATTACGCATGCCATGATAGCGATAGCATGGGAACCCTCATACCACCATGTAAGGTGCAGGGCGATGCCGTTTTTCACGTGCCCCAAGCATGAGGCGGCACTTCGCACTATGTTGTGTTGGTGATGTGCCGGATGCCGGTGTTATGGTTCTGTGGATGGTGAACGGCCTGGTGGGAATTGGTGGGAATCGGAAAACGATATAGCGCTACCATGTCCCTTTCACCTGTTCAGGTGGCCCAAGTGGGGTGAGGGGCTTGGCCCGTGGCTTGTCTACAGCCTTTTTGCAGCCATCCTGGTTTGGGAAGAGGTGCGCAGAGAAGCAACGACAGCAGCAAGTGTATCGGAGCGAAGACAGGCCGTGGTACATGCACCCAGAGAAGTGCAGTATGATTTGCGACCAGGCTGAGCACCAGGCAGCCACCTTTCTGGCATTTTGCCTCATGCTACACCCTGTCTGTCTGTGTGCAGGTCTGGGACCTGCCCAACACAGCCTATCTCACCGCCTGGCTGCTGATGGGCATCACTGGCGGTGCTGTTGTGGGGTCCTGGCTCTTTGAGCGCCGCTTCTGGTGCAGGTAATGCGGCAGCACCCCACAGTAGAGCACGAGTGGCTGTCAAGCCGCTGTTATGTGCTCGGTCGATGGAGCGAAAGGCCCCCAACGGCTTGCTTGCTTACAACGGGACTCAGGCGTAGGATCCACTGCACTGCATGCAGCTGCAGGCTGGATGCCAGTGGCCGTGCACCTGCTGGGCAGCTTAGCACCCACCTGACACAAATGCTGTGCTTATGGCTCGAAGTGCGTCTGACAGTCAGTGCCCTCCACATGCCCCAGTGCTGCGGAGTAGCACTTTCAACCACCGAAAGCCAATAAGTAGGGCCGCCACAGAAGTCAGGCCGGGGCTGCGCATGTGTGCAGGTACTTGTGCCCTGTAGGAGGCATGAACGGCCTGTTTGCCAAGCTGAGCTTCACTGAGATGAGGGGCAGCCAAGGCGTCTGCTCAAGTGAGCCCCGCCTGGACGGTGGGCTGGTGACAGTCATTGTGGTAGATAGCCAGCGCAGCCCCTTGTGGTAAAATAGCCAGTGCAGCCCCTTGTGGTAAAATAGCCAGCCCAGCCCCAACATTGCGCCTGACTGCCTGGCGGACATTGCGCCCTCTTTGTTCTGCTACTCGCTGGTCAGCAGGCACATACACAGCACTTTGTCTGCTCGTCTACCTATGCCACCAAACCAACCTGGGACCAGGCCCCCTGCTTTTTGGGCCGGTGGTTGCCAGCACCAGACTGGCTCGGAATGCCAAGCCCTGTTTGTTCTGCTGCAGGCAACTGCAACTCTCAGGGTGTGCCCTGCCAGCTGCAATCTGGGACCCACCACTGCCCCAACAACTCGCACCCCAGCCAGCTGACAGACAACCACAACTGCGTGGTGTGCATGGAGTGCCTCAAGGCTTGTCCCAATGGGTAAGCGCCAAAGCCATGGCACTACGTATGTTTATTGTGGTCTCGAAGCTTGAGTCACAGCCTAACTACAGCCCAAACTGCATGGCCTCAGTGGGGTGCTACAACGCCTTACCCCATCGAGGGAAGGCAAGGTGCCTAGTAACTGGCTCCTGGCCTGCTCCTCTACTTGACCTTCTCTGCATGGCTATGAATGGGTCAGCAGGGAAGTTTAACGCTGTAAAGCCAAGAAGGAGTGGGTGCCCTGAGCGCCTCCGCCGCATAGCCAGCTCAGTGGCTGAAGGGCAGGAACTGGGCCTCATACCAGGGACCATGCAAGCCGGTGCCAATTTCTTAAAAGCAGAGCAGTCATGGCGGCGGCTCCCCTGCCATGTGGGTGGTGCAGGAGCGTGGAGTGGCGGCTGCGGGTGCCTGGGCTGGACTTGTGGACCACCCACAAACCCACTGTAGCAGAGGCGGCCCTCATGTTCCTGCTGCTGGGTTCAGGTATGGAGGCGTTGGTTCAAAAGCCTGTTCCGCCTTGACCCTCTCTGTGTATGTGCACCAAGCGGGTGGACACAGCCAGTGCAGTGGGAGAGTTGTTGTGACGCTGCCGGCAGCTGTAGCTGTGGCCTCGCCGCCCAGCAATGGCTTGCAGACTCCCATAACGACTGTTGTGCACAGCTGTGTGTTGCCTCCCAGAGTGTTAGCACTGTGATAACTGCTCCACAGCCACCTCGAGCAAGTTTGCAGCAGGTGCCATGGCATGAAATTTCATGGTGACTTATATGCTGCTCTGGTTTGATAAGTTGCGCATAAGCTGCTTGGCTGCAGTCCCGCTGCACCATCTGGGTCAGGTCCTGCAGCAGGCTGGCATTGACCCGGCAGCTGTCCTGGCCAGCCAGCCAGCCCACATCGCGGCGTCTTTGGCGGTGCTGGCCCTACCGGGTGTGCTGTGCTGGGCAGCAGACTGGGCCTGGCAAAACACGCTCAGCACGCTCAGCAGGGGCAGCACGCTCACCCTGGTGGATGCTGCCAGGCCCCAGGGCCAGCCAGTGGGCTCAGCAACCATGCCGGCCATTGCAGCCCTCCTCGCTGCTTCTGCCCAGGAGGTTGCCCCCTCCGCCGAGGCCGCTGCCCAGCCAGCACTGCCGCCCTTCCTGTGGCGCTGCTATGCCTACACGCCTCTAGCGTGGGCAGCTCTGCTGGCTCACTACCTGCAGCCGATGCTGGGGCACGGTGGACACGCCATGCCGGTGAGGAGAGTAGCTAGCTAGGGAATCGCCAGCTGGTGCCACCACCCTGCCAGCAGCGCCAGCAGCAGCAGCGTCGCAGCAGGCAGCACTTGGCTTGCAGGCTACAATCTCTCTGCTGGGCCGCGTTTGCTCGCAGCGTTGCACGCTGCTACTATGAGGAGGCGCATCTTGTAGGCCGCTCTTGCCACCGCCCCAGTGCTCAGCAGCAGAGTACTTCATGGTTGGCCTACTACCTGCCGTCATGCCTGCTGTCCACAGGTTACCGCAGCGACAATTGGGCTCGATGGAAGTGGCTGGCCGGGTTTCACAGTCCACCCAGAAATCATTGCCTTCCTGCAGGCAAGCGACTGTCCTTCAAATTTGCTTGTGGTCTTGTATATATGGAATCATAAAAGATTAACACTTTGCAGTGCTATGGCTGACAAAAGAGGCCCTCGCGGGCCCTGCAACGAAGGCAATGGCATCCGTCCGCCTCACTCCAGAAGTAGCTCAACCTCCACTGCCTCTACAGCACCAACTAAGGAGTGCACATGCATGCATGTACTAATTGAGCGGTGGGGTGCCAAGGTCGGTGCACTGCCGCTGCTTGCAGGGCACCGCTCTTCTTGGGGGCGGTGGCTTGAGCCTGCTGCTGAACATGAAGCTCAGCTCGACTGAGGGCCGGGCGGCAAGTGCCGCGCAGCTGATGCCCCACACCGTCCTGGCACTGCTGATGACCGGGGAGCTGTGGCGCCTACTGCTGGGCAGCGGTTAGAAAGGCCGGCTTGTCACATGCTTGCTTCAGCCTGCTGCCGGCGGAAAAGGCCCGAGCTTGCTCGTTTGATGTGCGCAAGCATGAAGCCTGCTACTGGGGAGCTCACGGACCTGCAGCCGGCCCACTGGAGCCGTAGGAACCGGCTGCGGGGTGCACTAGTTCTGGGCGTCGTCCTGTGGAGCTTTTGAGGGCTGCTGCTTGGTGGCAGGGCCCCCTGGTTTATCTTACCATCCGGTGTGTCCCTTCTTGCGCCTCGATGTTGGGGCTGCAGCGTGCCCCGGTCTTGTGGTGGGGCTTGTGTCGCTGTAGTGTACTTGGTCCCTACGCATGCTGAAGCACTGACGACAAGCGGCTGCCGTTGAGCCATTGATACGAGGTAAGAAAGAATTGCTGCCGAACTCGACTATGCTGGGGAGTGAGTGAGACAGGAGAGAGAGACGATGGCTTTTCCCGAAGAAGGATTGCTTTTCCAGCTGAAGTGCACATTGTAGCAGTCTGGAGCGTGGTGAGTAGTATCGTTTGCCTACTCTTTCATCAAAAATAAGGAGTACTCGATGGGATGGTGCTTGTTTAATACCGAGGTCGAAAATTACACCTTGGGGTCTCACCACGTGTTGAGCTGTTGCTCTACATGCATATGTTGCTATTCGCCCTCGTCAGCCTAAGCTTGCCCTTGCGTGCTCTGTGGTTGTTGCTACCAGTGGTTCAGCGGAACAGCTTGTGTTCTATTGCATGCCGAAAAGGTAGTTGCGTGGCATGACCCATGTAGTCCGCTCAGTACTATCTTGCCTTCTCAGCTTACTCCGAATTGCCAACTTGCAGTGTATGCACTCTCCTTTGCGGGTGAATTCCTTGGCCTCAGTGGTCTCATCTGAGCCTGTTGTTCTATCCACTGTTGTACCTCAACTGTTGTACACAGAGCTTAATCTAGGCGGTGATATTGGTGAGATAGGATGTGCTCCTTATCCCTCGGACTCCCTCTCCGAGCCGGTAACAAAGCTGATGTTCTTTCTCGTGGTGACATTCCTGTTCCTCATGCCATATACAAATAAGTTCTTCCCTGGAGTTGAGCATCTGCCTGCTACTAGCAGTACTTAGGCAGAGTGATGTGTGCGGTAGGTGTGTGCGGTGACTCGTTTTCAGCCTCCATTAAAACAGCCCTTGCCCTTCCATGTCAGTAACGTGTGCTCTGGGTTGGAAGACTTGGTGCCTGAAGACATAGACCCCCGGTGGCCCCTCTCAGCTCCCAATGTTGGGGCCTGGTGAAGTGGCACGTGTCAATTTGCATCCGTTTGTGTAAACCGTACAGCATGCAAACCTACTGTGAGACCTGCGCGTGTAATGTGCGTCTGCCTTGCATCTGCTGCCATGTTTACCTTTGCCTCGTCCTGTCGCTGCCTGTGAGGCATGGCTGGTCGTAGTATGGGGTGGATACGATATTAAGTTATCTGCATGCTCAGCTCCTGCTTGTGTAATTTGACATGATTGAGCACTGTCACTTGACTGAAGGATGGGTCTAGCAGCTTTGCGCACACTTTGCTATGTGATCCCCTGACAAGTCTACTCAGCCCAGGTTGGCTCCAGAGGTTAGTTGCCACCCTGCAGACCTGTCGTTACCTGGGGTGTGGCTGCCGTGGCTTTTCCCCTGGGGGCTTGTCGCCTCAGATGAGTCTTTTGTCTGTACAGCCAGCGCCGAGCTGCAAGAAGGAGTGTGCACAAGCCAACCACAGCTCTCCCATTTGCAGCATCCTAGTACGTGCTGGCACAAAAGCACCCAGCAAGTTCCAGCAACGAGTGCGTCCCACTGTGATAGTCGCTCTTGCCAAGCACTTCCCACAACAATAAAACTAACGTATGCCACAAGGTTGCAGTACAGCATCCTCACAGATTACTGCAGCAGTGCAGCTTTACGGCCAGCAACAGAGTCTGTTTGGAGATAATATTACAGACCTGCTGGAGCTGCAGCTAGTTACAGGCCAGGCAAAGAAGTGCGTGCTGCGTGATGTCAAGGGGCAACTTTTCCCGACCCTAGCAGTACAACTCTTCCTTCAGGCGTGCCTTGCGTCTAGCTAGAGATGCGTTGCGGTTGGTCGCGTCCACCTGCGTGCCACGGTAGTGGTAGAATCTGCCAAAGCACAAAGCACCAGTACCAAAAGCGATCTCGCGCCGAGGCCCACGGGCCTTTTGCAGGAATGCGGACGGCTTACTCTTCTGTGACCTTGCAGTAACCGGGAACGGTCAGTCTGTTTGCTGGCTAGCACGGGTCCATGACGCGCACTCCTGCGGCTGCCGCACTGCTCTGCTAATCTTCCCATGAGGTTGAGCGCTCCCTCTCACGTGTGCGAACTACGTTGATTTGGTTGCAGTGACGCTCATGAGCGCAGTCGGGCTGCCCACGCTTGGCCGATAGGTCGCCGTCTGCCACTGAAGTGCTCCACCGAGTGGAAGCTGCCTCTTACAGAGCGCTAGGCTTCAGGCGCGCTGTAGTTGCAGGATGCAGCGCCATGACGCGGCTGGCCATCCTGGCGAGGGCCGGCCGCTCTTCCAGCTGCCCACGCAGTCGCCAGGCCTCAGCTATAATACCAGCGACTTGCTGTCCCTGGCCCAACGCCTGCCGCAGCTCGGCGCGCAGCAGGTCATACTACCCAGCCAAGATCATCCCCAAACCAAGCAAGCAGGCAGCTTGCACCACCTGCTGCAACAGGTCCTGCAGCACCAGCAGCAAAGTCAGCAGCAAGCAAGCAACCCCGTAAGCCTTCTGCAACCCCAGCCGGTGCAGCTGTATCAGCACCTCTCAGACTCGCTCCTGAGTGGACTCCAAGGCCTGCCAAACCTACAGCCACAGCTGCCGCTGCCACCGCAGCAGCTGCAGCAGGTTCAGCGGCAGTTACAAGCGGCAGCGGCGCTGGGCGGCACCCCCTTGGTAGGGCCTGGTGCTGGTGGCCCACCGGGCTCCGAAGACGTGCCATTCAGTCTCGGCCCTACAGGGTTGAAGGTGCGCTAGCTTTGGAGGCGAAGGTGGCACCTCCGTGTGGAGCAAATGTGTCTTGGAGCCACACACTCTTGCAGTGCGACTAGGTGCTATTTGTTGTTTCCCCACACATCTCATGTTGCTGCTGTGGTATCTTGCGTCTTGCTGCTGCAGCGTGCAGTAAGCAGGGTGTATATTGACTGGTGCTCGGCAGGCATAGCCCCAGCCCCGCAGCAGGCCGCCCGCCTGCTTGCTGAGGTTTGCGTGTGTCCAATAGGTACCAATAGCCTCACTGATGCTTGTAGTGATACTACACAGCCGCCTGTTGGCGGCACCTGCTGGTATTGGTGGTGCCTCGTCTTGCCTCTGGCATCTGTGACACTGCCCAGCTGCGCCTCCCCTGCAGCTGCGGGTACTGTGCAATGACGTGCGCGGCATCCTGTACCTGGACGACCAGTTTGTGTCCTGCTTCTGCGCGGACTGCGAGGCCCGCGTGCGGGCAGGCCACGACCGCCCCATCTTTGGCCTCAGGTAGGCCTGCGCCAGGGACACCGCTCAGGCGGCCCGGTGGGTGAGGTCGAGGCGAACCTCCCATCCCAGGGGTTGGCTTGGAGATATCTGTTTGAGGTTGCGCTGTCCCTGCACAGCCTGGGGTGTGCTGTGGTTTTCTTATTGTCGGTGCGGGAGGGAGGGGACCCGTCTTTGGCTGCGGCCCTATCCAGGGCGCTGACTATCCGTGCCCTGCTCGCGTGTGTGCAGCCGCTTTGAGAAGCACTGCGGCAGCAAGGCGAAGAAGTGGCGGACGTCGCTGCGGGTGGAGCCTGGGAGCTGCCCAGAAGTGAAGCTCAGCGACCCTCCCATGCCTGTGGGACATTACCTGGCCATGAAAGGCATGGGCATTAAGGTGCGCGGGTGGAGCACTCGCGCCTGGGGTGCACGTGGGTGGAGCGCGGTTGAGAAAGCAGGGCTGGCCACCTGTTTGGGACAAGATGGTGCACAGCAAATACTCTGCTGCATCTCTCCTAAGCCACCACGCAGGGAGTGGCGCCCGGCCGGTGGGCTTGTGTGGTGCTGCTGCTGCTGCTGCAGGGATAGAGAGTATGTGCCGACACTTGTCCCTTGCCATCCTGGCTAGCTTGCGTCCACAGCTGCTGCTGCCCACAGCCAGCAGTGTGCACTATGGTCCGATGCAGGACGCTTGCGAGGCAGCATGTGCCGTACCGTGCTGGAGCATCCTGGAAGAGTATCGACTTCTTGCATGCTTGCAGGGGAAGGGGAAGGAGGATAACGACTCAGATCAGGAGTTCATGCCGTCGCCCAAGGCGAAGCGTGCAAAGCATGCGGAGCGCCGGGCGGTGCACAACGACACCCTGGTGAGGGGTTGGGGGGAAAGCACTCACCAGGGGCTGCATGGCATAAATAGGTTGGAGGTGACGGTAGGGTGGCGGGGGAGTGCTGCGCCAGCACCATCGAACAGGGGAGGAAAGCAGTGGACATTAGGGGATAAGTAGGTGCGAGTGATCCCCTGCTACTGCAGCGGCTGTACACCCTCATGTCTGCGCGCCGGCATGGCTCCGTTACCAGCTTCATAGCACCCAAGCAGTTGCCAAGGTTCCGTGCCTCAGGGCTTCCATCCCTGAGAGCGCCTGCTGCCGGCGCCCCCCACACACCAAATTTTGGCACTCGCTAGGTCACGACCTCATCCCTGGGCATGCCCTGCAGGAGGATGGCCGTGAGCTTTCCCCCGGCCTTCAGCTGTTGCTAGACTCGCGCGGCGCTGCCGGCAATGTCGCCACAACGCTACTGCACCTGCGCCAGGAAGGTGGATCTGGCGCTGGGGGCCACGGAGTGGGCTGGGGTGCTGCTGCCTCGAGGGATGGCAGCCCACGAACCCAGCAGGTGAAGGCGAGGGTGGGAGTTGGGGGGTTGAGTGATGTGCCCATGCTGCCAGATGTGCCCTGGGTCATGGTGAAGAGGCGGTCGTTTGGGCGCAGGCTTGCTTCCTGTGGTGCCTGAGCTGGTGCTACATATGGCTGTGTGCGCGATGGCGCCCTCTGTGCACTTGGTGCGCCCAGAAAACTAACCAGCAATGCACGTGCCTGCTTTGTAATCCAGATGAACAATGGTGCATTCTCGCCAGACAGCCCGCAGCGTCAGGCTGCCGCGGCAGGAGCCCCAGCTGCTGCTGGCCCCACGCCCATGGATACTGGCATGGAGCAGCAGGTCGCAGCGCAGCAGGCACAGGTTGCTAGCGGGTCAGGCGCAGCCCCCGCACTCGCCAGGGAGCGCAGCCTCTACCACCGCGGCGGCGGGGCAGGGGACAGCCAGGGCAAGCTGGACCGTCGCCACTCGGCAGCGGACACCTCGGCCGGCAAAGGCCTGGGCAACAACGCCGACGGGGCCAACGGCAGCAGCGGCCAAGCGGCCGGCACAGCCGTCGGCGGCGACGCCGCGGCAGCCATGGAGTATGCCAACGCGTTGCTCATTTCCGAAGACAGCATCCCTGTCTCGCCGGAGTGGCTGCAGCAGCAGCGCCAGCGCTTCCGGGAGCTCAAGGGCGAGTTGGAGGGCAGTGGGGAGGGCGGCGCCGCGCTGACCGGCGCCGCCGCGGTCAGCGCAAAGCACGGCGCCATCTTCCACCTGGTGTTTGGGCTGCTGGAGCAGCCCAACCAGCGGTGAGTCGTGTGTGACTCACCTGGCAGGTGGCCTCGCTTATGACTGCGGTGCACTTCTGAAACAGCCTTATGTATATGGTGCTGTGCATGGCAAGGCTGTGGTAAGTACCCGTAGCTGCTGACTCGCTACCTGCGCAGCTTGTATGTCGGGACCTTCACTGCTTGCCTTGACGGCGGCGGGTTTGTATGGGCCTGCAACTTAATTTGTTGTTAGAACAGTTGAGCAGCATCGCCAAGCAGCGCACCGCAATGTGGGTGCCGCGCCTTGTGCTTCCGCATGTACTACAAGGGCAGTCACCCACCACTCATGGCCTTGCACAAACGGCCCTCTGTGTACTACCGCTGTCTTGGCTAGCATGCTGCCCTGCCCTGCCTCATGGCGGCCCCTCCCTCCCTCCCTCCCTCTCTCGCTCTTCTATGCGTAGGCTCTTCAGCGAGCAGTACATGCCGTGGCTGAACGACCTCTCCCCCGCCCGGCTGGACCGCGAGTTTGCGTCCCTGGCCTTCTACCTGGAGCTGCTGGAGGAGTTGCCGTGGAAGGCGGTGTGGCGGCAGATTGTGGCCTACCTGCAGGCGAGTGGGTGCAGGGCGTTGGTCAGGGCGTGTGTGCTGGCTGGCCTAGGGAGGTCAAGGCCACGCAAGGAATGTAGGGCCAGAGGTGGGCTGGCAGCCGCATGCGGGCCTGTTTTGGTGCGCTGCGTTGCCAGCCACCATACTGGGCAACTTTCCCAATGCAGGACGCATTGGGTACCTCACCATGACGTCCGCCATGGCCTTTAAATCGTGCGTAAGGGACCGGCACATGTAGTTTGTGTCCCCTCCAAAGGAGGGGAGAAGTCTACCCGTGTCCTGTCAATGGCAATGTCGGTCTGCCCTGAGCAGGGTAGGTAGCATCTCGCACGTCATGGTTCGCGGGTTTCCTGCCCTCACACGAGCGCCGGCTGTCACTGTGTGCCGCAGGGCATGCTGCGGAGGATCGCCTTGCTGCCGTCCGCCGCGGCCAGTGCCCCGTCCCAGCACCACGCCATCTCTCCGCCCCGGAGCCCCTCCCTCTACCCCGAGGTGGCCTGCCACGGCTCGCTCCCTCACAGGGCGGACCAGCAGCGCTTCCCGCCGCACGACCAGCTGCTATCCATGCTGGGGGCGCCGCTGCAGCTTGGGCAGGCGCTGTCCATGGAGGCTGCCACCACAGCACAGCACAGCATGGCCACTCCCGCAGGCGTGCCAGGGCTGCAGGGGCAGCATCACCCGCTGCCGCCGCTGGGGCGCGCAGACGCGGCGCCCAAGCAGCACGACAGCTGGACCCTGCAGCAGCAGGCGCAGCAGGGCAGCGCGGCGGCAGGGGCCGAGCAGGGGCAGGGCGCCCGCGACTGGGGAGGGACAAGTGGGCTTGACAAGTCGGCCTTGCTACAGGAGATGGAGGCGCTGAGGCAGGGCCAGCCTGCTACCACCAGTGGCCTGCCCACCCCGGCAAGCGAGGGACTCGCGGTGCTCCAGAGCTACCTGTCGCAGCTGCAGCAGCGGCAGCAGCAGCATCAGCAGGCACCGCTTGGCGCTGAGGGGATTGCATCCCTCCTGCGGGAGCCCCTCGCCAGGCTCAAAGCAGCGGCGGCATCAACCGCGGCCGCAGAGGCCGGCCTTGGCGGCACCGGGGGGCCGGGGAGCCCCTTCCAGCCGTTTGCAGGCGCTGCCGACGCTGCCCAGGGCACCCAGCACAGCGCGTTTGCTGCGCCCAGCGCGGCCCCGCAGAGCGCGTTTGCCGTGCTCAGCGGCGGCCAGCAAAGCGTGCTTGAGCTGGCGCAGCGCCTGGCGGCCACTCAGCGCTCCCGGTCCACTCCCTACCCCGAAGCCCCCGAGCGCTCTTTCAGCCTACAGGCCGCGGCCGCAGGTGCCGAGCGGGCCGCGTCCCTGCCCCAGGAGCCCGCGCACCTCCGACTGTCGGCGCTACGCGAGGCGCTGGGCGTGCTGCAGCAGCGGCAGCAGGCGCATCAGGCCCAGCAGGGCGCCGGGGGTGCAGGCGCGTGGGCCAACCAGGTGTGGGCAAGCCTTGTGCAGCAGGGACAACAGCAGGGGCATGAGCAGCACCAGGCTGCGAGTGCTGACAGGGCAGGGACGGTCACGCGCCCGTCCGGCGCTACAGGTGGCTCGGGCGTGGGACAGCAGGGGCGGCCGCCACAGGCACCCCGGCAGATGCCCCAGCCTCCCTCTCGCCCAGGGAGCGGCGGCAGCAGCGAGGGGCCCGCTGCGCACGACATGAGTGGCAGCACCATGGCCGCTGCGGGGCATCTGTCCAGCGATTCCAAGGAATCTCCTCATGCCCCGGAGGACTTGAGCCTTTCCCGGGGGAAGGCTGTGGGAGCTGGGGGCCAGAGTGGGGTGGATCTGGAAGCTGGGGCAGAGGTGGGCGCAGAAGGGGCCGCAGGCACGTCTGGAAGTTTGGGCGGTGGCCCCTCACCCTTTGCGGCAGCGGCGGCGAAGGCCAATGGTGCTGTAGCTAGCCCTTCAAGCAACGCAGCAAGCGACTAGGGGACTAATCGTGCGGCTATGCTCTGCTGGAGCTGTCGGGTCAACGCCGCAGGCAAGCCGGTTGAATCGAACATGGTGAAATGACATGAGGAGAGCAGGGGGGTACCCTAGTCAAGACGCTTTTGTGGTGCCATCCCACAAGGTGGGTCTCGCAGTTCTTTACCATTGGAATGTCCTCATCAATACTGCTACTTACATTGTTACCCATTTATCCCACAAAGCTGGTGTGTCCAATGCCTGGACAGCAGCATCCCCTACCCTTGCTGGCCTCTTCTTGTGCATGCTGGCGAGGCGTGATGTTACACCTGCCGGGGTACTCCTACCCTACTTTGCAACTTCTCTATTTCCTGGTTTCTAGTTCCTGATTTGGGAGCATGGTAGCTGCTTCTGTGTGTTCTTTCTCTTCTGTTTGTGCCTGATTGGTCATTGGTTTAGCTTACTCTCCCCCCTTGAGTACTCTTTTCTATAGCTCTATCGCAAGCGGTGGTGTGGCAGTGAGTCCCTCTCTCGCGACTTTGAAAGGGGGCACTCAGAGTACGCCCCCACTCTGGTTGGTGCTACTGGTTGTTTTGTACGCAAGCTGGTATCCTGTCTGGTCTAGGTAATATTCTCGTCGTGTTTTGAGAGCAGAACCATTTCTGGGGCCTCCTGGCCTGCAATTCACAGCCCCGTGTAGCAGGCGGCCTTATGCCCTGCCGTGTGGCAGGGGTGCACTTTGCAGCTGGGCTACTACTTGGGCGGTCTCGTGTGAGCACGGTTGGGCTTCTCATTGTGGCTGGTAGACGTTGATAACTTCCGTGGAATTCATAGGGGCGCAACTGCTGGCATTGCCCTGCCGCCCGACTGCCGGGCGGCTCGGGTGCCTGCCTGTTAGTTGAGCCCTAAATGAGCCTGCCCTTTTTGGGGGCCGGCCAAGCTGCATTGCCTACCTTTTGATTTCATGCCTTGGTATGACAGGCAACGAACGAGCTCTCGGGCTGTACATGTCCTCCCCTCCCCATTACTACCCAGTGCCTGCCCTCCGGTGCTACTAGATTCCCTACCCACCTTCCTTATGCTTTGTTCTAGCCATGCCACTATCTGGCAAGGCTCTGGGCTGACCTATCGGATCCGCTTTAACACTTAGCTTTGCGCAGCTGGGTGGTAGCTTGGTCCTTGGTGGTGACTTTCCTTTGGCTTGCTGGCGCAGTGCCGGTGCTTGAGAGCAGCTGTGGTTTGAGGTTTTCGGTTTGTCCAGTCCCATTGCGGAAGCTGTTGATGCCTTCCACTTTTTGTTGCCTATTGCTGTGATATACTGCTGGTAACAGAAAGCAACAGCATGTTTCGACGTTGGCGGGAAGGCAAACTGTTAGGCAGCCCATGCATCCCTGCCAATGGTGCTCAACCAGCAAAGCTACCAACGTTGACTGATGGATGAACTCGACAGTGGCAGGCAGTGCAAGCAGCCAATGACTGACAGTAATGTGTCAGGGCAGGGTGCAGGACTCCCAGGTGGTCAGGAATTGCCCAAGGCACAGAGCAGCATTTCTTGCATCCAGCCCTGTCAATACAGTTAGCCACTCACTCTCGGTCCGCACTATTTGACACCCTCACAGCAAACATTCCTAGTGATCCACTCTTCAGAGCATGCACTGCATGTCATCATTCCTGCAGCAGGCACCACATGTTGATAGGGATGATGCATGTCTGTCCCAGACTTTCTGGCTCTGTAGGTCCCTCACCGCAAGCTGGGTGATTGTTATGTTGCTCAGAGAGGCTGCGATGTGGCTAAGTAGGTAGCCAACCCGGACTATACCTAGTATGGGTGGCAGGGAGTGGAAACAGGGAGTAGAGCTGGGCTGGACTGGATACAGAATGCAGAATGAGCCTGAGTATACCTGCCACATATGTCTGCTTAAGGCGTGCCAGGCAGTGCCATCAAAGAGAGTTCAGGATGTCGAGCTGTTTACAGCTGTGCCCAGATGCAAGGCATGCTGTGGGCTTTGGCCTAAGTTGTTGGCCCTGCAGGTCCCTCCGGAGGATATCCCAACATGCAAGCATATTAGTATGGGTGGCAGGGAGTGAAAACAGGGAGTAGAGCTGCAGCTAGCTGGGCTGGACTGGCAGGGCTGGATACAGAATGCATGCATATGCTGGTTGCAAGGTAGGTTGCCCACGGAAGGCTGCAGTGTGGCCCCACCACCCAGTTTCAGCGTGTGGGTCTAACCTTCCTGAAGGGGACGGCTGGATTCTCTCTGAGGACCAGCGCCCTGTTCATGTCCCTGCCAGCATGCCTAGCATGTACTGCATTGTCAGTGGTTCCTATTTGTAAAGTAGGAGCACAGCGCGCATGCCAGAAGGTACATTTTCCACAGAAAGAAGGGCGAGACACGAAGGGTGAGGAGAGGTGAGCAACAGTTCTGTGCAGTACAGGCGGGTAGTGATCAAGGCCCCCACCCAAGTCCACTCAAAATAGGGAGGCACAAGACAGTATACAGTCTATATCAAAGCAGCTGCATGCGGCCACAAGCGAACACATCAAACAGTCATGAAAAGCAGGTTTGTATGCATAAGCAAGAACCTTGCGCCAGCCCCACTGTCGAATCCAGGGCCCAACCAAATGGTGCCTTACCCCCCAACATGCTGGGGTGATGGTACATCAAAGCCTGCCGAGAAGCAGCAGGACAGGGGCGGCCACACGCCAGCAAAGAGCGTTCATCCTGTGGCAGTTCTGCTAGATAGAGCTGTCAAACACACAGCCAACCTGCCTGCTAAATAAGACTGTCATGGCCAGTGGGGACAACATTCTGGACTGCAACAAGGCTCTCAACCCACCAAGTGGAACAGCATGAGAAAGCGAGAACCATGAGAGCGGCAGTTATGGTAGGCTGAACTCAACCACCGCCAGAGCGCTACATTTAACAGCGCCAGGCTGTGACAAGGGAGGCAGAGGGGGTGCCCAGACAGCCCAGGGCAAGGGCGGCCAAAATATCTCAGCAAATTCGAGCACAGGTGTTTGCGGTCGCCTCCAAGGTCACTCCAGTGCCGTTCTACTCATACTTCCGTGCCTTTCTTATCTTCCAGGGTCGGTCAGAGCTGGAAGTGACCCGTCTTAGACGGACAAGGGGCGGTCAAAGATCCACGAGAACATGACCTCTGTGCTTGGGCCCTTTGCCTTTCGCAGCGCCTTGCGCTCCGCCAGCTTGCTGCACAGCGCGCACAGCAGGCATGGGTGAGCGAGAGAGCGAGAAGCCCTTTTTCCATAGCAGGGCAGGTCTTACTGGTGTTAGGCACAGCAGGCAAAGCACAGGCAGCAGGAGCGCAGGCAGTGAGAGCGCACAGGAGCCAGGGCCAGTGACTGCCACAAGCATCATCCACAGGGCTGGCAGGAGGCATGGCGAGTACCCAACTAGCTACCCAGCCACGCCAAGTGCTCACCGCAGGCGCTCTGGCAGGTTGCAGACAAAGTCCAGCGCCTCAGCAGCCTCCTCATTGAGGCCTGTCAGGCCCTTGATCTGCCACCTGCACAACATGAGGGCGGGGAGCAACGGCCATGCGGTCACATTTAACCGAGGGCAAAGGGGTGCCACTTGCACTGCTGTCAACCATCGCACAGCTAGTGAGTCCCACTTCGCTTCCTACAGAGCAACGCTAACAGTGACATAAAAGCAAAAGTGCTAGCAGGCTGCCCCTGCATGTGCCAGGCTGCCCGCTGCGGGCATGAGGGCGGGGAGTTATCCTGCCCTTCCCACATGAGCAGTGGTTGCACAATGAAGTCACATGATAAATCACTTGGCCAGCCTCATGATACCATCAGGCCACTAACCGGTCAATGAAGTCATCTGAAAAGCCTTACGATGGCTGCCATCAGGCCACTCACCGGTCAATGAGGTGCTCCATGATGCCGATGTAGTCCTCAGCAGTGTACACGCCCGACCTCTCTGCCACCTCAGCAAAGTCCTCAAACAGGCCCCTGCACAATCAGGGAGCTTAGGAGGGCTCACAGCCTAGCAATACCTTTCTTTCTTGAGGCTCCCGAGCGCCCCACCAATCATGAAGCAGCTTCTGCTGGCACCTGCCCAGGGCCTTGGCTGCCTGCTCTCCTCCAGTCACAGTGGCAGATGGCAGTCCTGCGCTCATATACATGAGCTTGCATATAAGGCAACCCCAGGGGCGCCTGTCCAGCAAGTCTACCTGCCAGAGTTCTTGGCCCTGTGCTCGCCATCATCCATGAGGTGTGCGGGCATGACAATCTTCTTCCTCATCATGTCGGCAAATGCCATCATGCCGCCGTTGGGGTCGCTGCAGCAGGCATGGCACAACACAGCACGTCAGCGCACAGGGTAGCTCAGGCATTCAGGCGACGCCCCACAGGATGGCACTCTGGGAGGCCATTGCGTCTTTCAGGGCACATTGTCCCACTGTCACACAGCGCCGGCTGCCGTGCCATGCGCCCCAGGCTCAAGCTGCCAAATATCGCCAAACCGCTGTCTTCTGCTTGTGGCTGTCACATGCATTTCATCTTCAATGCGCAGCAACTGCAGGCCACAACCGGAGTGCCAAGTGCAGCGGCAGGCTGGAAGGCAGGCAGCATAAAACTCAGCAGTCACATGGGCATACTAGACGCCCGTGCTTACCGTCGTCCAGGTGGTGTGCATGGAAGAACCCACAAAGAAGTCCATGCATAATCACAAGTGCAGCCACTTACGCCTTGAAGATGGCGTCCATGGTGCGTGTATAGGCGGCCTCATGTCGCGACTCGTCCTGCGCGATGCGGCCGCACATGACAGCCAGGTCCAAGTCTCCGCACTTCTTGGCAATGCGGGCGGTGCCGCCGTGGGACACCTTAGTGGCGCGCTCCTGCATAACAATACTATGTGGGGTGCTCTTTTTAGGTTTCGGGGCAGCAGGACATACAGAGGCTTTTACCTACTAAGAGCCAAGGCAAGAAGGACTGGTGCCAGAGTCTGGGACGGACACTCTATAGCAGTCCTCAGAAACAACCACCGCCCGCTTGACCCTGCACACATCCGCCCACTTTGCGCCTTCCCTCAACCGCATTACCCCAACTCAGCTTCTGCTTGTACCAGCTAGCGTGGCACTCCCTCACCTATCCCTCACCCAACTTACAACCCCTGCAGCTGGCCTTCCCTGCAACCCTCCTTGCCCAGCCAGCTGCTCAGCAGGATGCTCGCTCACACCTGGAAGCTGGTGAATGTGTACGCCAGGTAGGGGTGGTTCTCAGTCTTGGGGTCCATGCCGGTGCTGATCAGGCGCTGCACAGTCTTCTCAACCGCCTTCATGTTCACCCGGCCAGAGAGGTACAGGTACTTGTTCAGCACGTCGCCGTGGCGGTTCTCCTCTGCAATCCACTCCCTGCAGGGGCAGGCAGTGTCGCTGGAACTCTTCAGGGGAAGTACAAGGCAAGAGCACATAGCAATATGCAAGGGCGTGCATAAAACGGCGGGGCACAGCAGTTGTGATCCAAAGAAAACTGCAATGGCTCTTTTGTCTTGGGTGACCTATACTACCAAGCTTGGCAGCTGATCTTCTGGAGATTCCAGCTCTAACTCAACGTGTCACCCGAAGTTCACCCTCAAGGCCAAAACTCCCACCATACTGCTTCAGTTGGCGTGGCGACACCAGTTGCGGCCAACCTCATCTCAAAGCCTCACAGCCCTACTGGCTTGCACCCAATACCGAGCCGCCAATGTCCGTGGAAAGGCGGAAGCAACCATGCCTGCCCACCGCACCTGGTCCACTTGGCGTAGGGTGACTGGTCGCGGCCGGTCTCATCCCTCACACCATCCAGTGTGTTGAGCATGGCCATGTAGGTGGGCAGCGCCTCCTCCGTGATCATGTCACCAATCAGGCACACAAACAGCTCGTCGGGGAGCTCCCTGGCGCGCTCACGCAGCAGCTTGATCTACAAGCATGAGCAGGGGTTGGAGGGCAGGGGTTAAGGCGCGTTCACGCGGCAGCTTGATCTGTGAGCAAGAGAAGGGGTTGAGGGCACGGGGTATGTGAAACCGGTATGCTTGGGCGGTGTTGATGGAAAGGCTGCACATGCTGCCCTCTTGTACCTCCCCTCACCCTAAAGGATGCCACCAGTAAACAACTTGTGGCTGCAGGACTTTAGAGGTGTTAAGTTCTGAAGACTTCTCTGAGTGGACCACACGGCACACGGCATGAACAGTAAGACCGGGCCATATTCACCACACCTGCTCGAAGTACTCCTCCTCATCCTGCGAGGGCGGCAGGAAGTCGGCCGGCTGCCAGAGCTCGTCGACGGGCGTCAGCAGCGGCAGAATGTTGTCGGCAAAGAAGGGCTGCATGCTGTTGATGAGCTCCAGCTGATATGGCTTGGCGCTGTGCAGCACCTGCACAAGGGCGTGAACGGTAGTCAGTTTTACCGCACACTGGTGTATCTGGTGGTCTGACTGCGCAAGACAAGCTCAGCTGACTGCTAAATGGCTGCAGTACTCGCGGTACTAAATCTTCGGTAGACTGGCGCTGCTGCGTCGCTAGGGAGTGGCCAGCTTGCAAGGCAACCAGCTGTGCTAACATCTAGCCGGAGCCCCACTTGCTGCAGCAAGGATGCTCTGCCCAACCACAGCCCCAAACACGCACTGTGCCATCGAGGATGATAGGGCCACCCTTGCTCTTCTCCACAGCCTTTTCCACCGCGCCAGGCAGCTGCACGGCGGCCTTGACACTGCGCTTGGCTGCGGGCTTCTGCGGCAGCGGCGCCTTGTTGCCGATTGCCCCCGACTGCATCACGACTGCCTTCATGGTGACGGGCTGGAGCGACAGCCTGCAGGACAGCATGGGCGAGATGCTCGGGTTCAGATAGAATGAATCACCGCCGCAAAGTGGGCCGCCGCAAGCTGATGGACGTCGAAAGCAGGCGCATTGCCCAGTTGGGGTGGGTTAAGACTGATCAGAGCAAGCGCCCCACCTGGAGATAGAAGTGCAGCAAGATACGGAACTGCGGGGGTGACCAGCGCCGTCAGCAGGAGTACAGGTCGACTACCGGGGAAGGCAAAGGGAACAAGGCGTTGTGCCAAGGCCAGAATAGCACTGCCAGATAAGTTTGGGGCTCCAGGGGGCCCGCTGCCGAGCTACGTGAACCATGCTAAGCCTGCGGCGATGACAAAGATGAGGCAGCTGTGCCCTCCCAATGCATTGACGCTTTTCGGCTGCGTCTCCCTTTGGACATCTGACAGGGTTTGATGCGCTGTTAAATGCTTCCAGAAAACACGGTGGGCCTGCATCATGCTGCATGCAGGTAAAGCGGTCCCTAACCTTGTCTCGATATGTGGGTATGCACCGATGGCCAGGGTGTGGTAAATGGGAAAGAGAAGGAAAGTTCCAGGACAGCATACAGCAACAGTCTTGATAACAGAGGAGCTGTGTTAGCCCAACTCACCCCTTAGCAGTGGCACTGCCTCAGGTCATCAAACTGTGCTCTTCCCTCCTACATCTTCAATTATCCCCGTTTCTCGGAGCAAGGGGAATAAAACTACCGGCTACTTTGCTGTTGACGTGTCTTGTATCCTGCTATCTGTCAGGGAGCCAGGATATGGACACGGAGGGTAGTCAGGTTTTTGGTTAGGGGTGGCAGGCAACGTGTGTTGAAGAGAGGCAGGGGTGAACTGTACTGACAGGCTTTTTTTGTTTTTTTCATGGTGGAAGGCAACGCGAACTGAGGAGGGGCAGGGGTGCACTCCACTGACGGGGCTGGTCAGGTCATGGGGCCCAGGGCTGCCCGCAGCAACAGGTCTGCTGGTGTTATGTCATCTGGGAGACAAGGCAGGACAGCAACAGCCCCACTGGCCCTGGCCCTGACAGAGCATGCTGGCAGTGCCGCCATATCAGCCCCTGCCTGAACAGAGCAGTTGATTGATATTGCGATCTGTCAATGTGCAGTGGCCCCCTTTAGACTCGTGCCAAGCTAGTATGCAGTTGGCTTTTAGCCCTCTCAATGCAAGTTATATACATCACTCCTCCCTTCCAGCTTCCATTTGAGTGATTTGCTTCACACCAAAGGTGAATGTGGTTATCTTACTCAAAAAAGAAGGCAAGACCCCCAAAATCGTGTATAAGAAGGAAGCAAGACAAAAGCGTACATCAAGGACCAACTAAAGCCAGGTAACGCAAACACACACCTGCAAACGGTCCAATCACACTTCACGCTCAGCTATAAGCCGACCCAAGGGAAACTTTGCAGCATAAACATTGCGAAAGACACGCTACAAGCTTCAGAGCATTAACTTGGCGCATAGACTCCTCAGCTGCGGGTCAGGACCCAGAGGAGAAAGGCATGCGCAACATAAGTACGCTGGCAGTGGCCTGTCACTGCACAAGTACTGCGCTAGGTTCGGTGGCAAAGCAATGTATAGTAGATAGTGCACCGCAAGCAGGCGTTCAAACAGTGTGCAGTTCAGGTACACCCTTCAATATACACGCAACATCTGTTAAGATCAGCAGCGAGGCCCCTACATCCTCACACTCAGGGACATGGCTCCTCAGCCTCAATCAGGAACACACCCCACCCAAGACTGTGCATCTGTTATGATAAGACGGCGTTGGATTGCCTCCACAAGCGGTCACTTTGGCGGGCCCGGCGGTCGCTGCCACGGCTGCGGCACCGCCTGCCACGCCCCCGCCGGCGGCGGCGGGTAGGGGAAGCCTGGCGGGTAAGGGAAGGGCGGGCCAGGGGGAGCCTGCCCCGGCCCTGCCCCTGGTGGTGGCATTGGAAACATGGGGGCCGGCCAGGGGGCTGCCGCTCCTGCTGCTGCTGGCGCTGCTGGTGGTGCCGCTGTGCCTGGGGCTGTAGGTGGGGTTGCCGTTGCTGTCTGGGAAGGGGCGGGTGCGCCACTGGCCACCGGTGGAGCCGAGGAAGCGGCTGCGGCAGGCAGTCCGGCTGCTGCGGACGCCTGGGCTGCAGTGGGGGAGTCTGCCATTGCGCCTGCAAGGCGAAATGGGGAGTGTCCAAGGCAGCAGTGATCAGTCCAGACCGACTACCAACCCACTTGGTGGCATATGAAGCCTTCGGTGAAAGGAAGATCTGGAATCTCTGCAATGCACATGAGCCTCGCTGGCTCCAAAACTGCATTTTCTGTTTCTTAGTTTCTTCTTAGTATCTTCAAGAATCACAGCCACGGCCCACATCGAGAGGAAGGCTGTCACACTGGCTTGGCTGCTGCTTAGAGGATGCACGCCATCAGGCTCACCATACGCAAAACCATAGCCGCCATGCATCGCTGCCAGGCTCTGATGCAAGGCCTGCTGTGCCGCCATCTGCTGCACGTTTTGCTGCAGCCAGCGGGCAAAGGCAAAGCTGATGGTTTAGAGGGACAGCTGAACTACCCTCCCATCATTATGATGCTGGCTGAGGTTATAACATTGAAAGATGAGCAAACATTGAGTCTGTGCGTGTTGGCGACAACATCTTCAACAAGTGACATTCGCTAACTGTTTGCAATGGTGCAGCAGCTGTGCGCAGGTGAGGGTGCGATTGGCTATATCATTCTCGCAGGCAGAGTATCAGGCCAGCCCCCGCTTTTGCTTGCCATAAGCTCGCCGCGGAGACCAGCTTCACCCCAATACATGTCCTTGGCAGTTTCACATCCCATCGTCCTTGTGCTGACAAGCCCTACGGCTAATCTCACCTCGTGGATAGCCTGCAGAGCTTCCGGCTCCACTTTGTCCTTCTCATTAAAGCCCCCCAACCGCTTGAGGTACAGTCTATACTTCTGCAGCAACAGGATACCAACAGGATACAATCGAACCCAATCTCTCTGTCTAAGGTGCTTTCTTTTTTAGTAGTAAAACCAGCTTGAGCTGGGGCCAGGAAAGGACAAAGTCAATCACGCATGAAACCACGGAAGGGTGCGCACCTCGCACAGATCGCAGTGCAGAGATGCAAAATCATTTGTAAAGGCTGACGGCAAAGATAGATTCAAGCGTACCTGTAAGTGGCTGGCGACATTTTCTCGCGTCATGCCCTCCACATTCATCATCGTGAGTATGTTCTTGGGCACGGCATGCTTCAATCCCTGCGGGTGGCACCCCACCAACTGAGCTTAGCAGGGTCCATAAGACATAGGTTCATGGTCTTTTGGGATAGTATCCCGCATACAGGGCACCAAAGCGAGCTCTGTGCTTCACAACCTCCATGCAGATCTCCTTCCCGGCCTGTTGCACACCCTTTGGCGTCCACCGCCTCTGTCAACCTTCCGTGCTGGGGGTCCTACCAACGGTCATCCCTTCCCACCCACTGCCACAATATATCCCTCTCGACGGGCGCACCAAGTGTGTGATGGCATTGATGAAGCGGTTGTGAAGCTCGGTAGTCCACACCAGCCGTTGCTTCTTCCCCATATCCCCAGCCCCGCTCTCCCCAGAGCCATCCACTGCGCAACAATGTAAGCCTAGCTCAGTTGCGCAGCTGATTCAGGTCCCTGCTGTGGCTGACATCCAGGCAAGTAGGATGTAGTAGCAGGTGGGATAGAACCCAAAGCTTCATCTGCCGCCCTCAGGCACTATGAATGAATCAGAAACACCAGGCTGCAGGCCTGCGTCCCACCTCCCGCCCCAGACGACTGAATGGGGGCCTGGCCATGACCAGATGCAGATGCACGACCCTCACTGCAGCACATCTCCCACCTCCATCATCATCTAGCCTGCCGGTGCTGCCGCCAACCTCACTCATGGCTTCCTCAAGATGCCCCTGTGCCTGGCCCTGCGCCTGAGCCAGTATTGTAGCCTGCAGCTGCAGCTGCTGCGCTCTCAGCGCCTCTGCCTGCTGCACCGGAACACCCACAGCGACGGGCGCGGTTGTGGCAGGCATGGCTGCCGCCGCGCCAGCGCCGCCGCCAGGCCCCAGCGGCATGCCTGCCGGCGGGCACAGCCCTGGTGCCGGCGGCGGCCGCAGACCTGACGGCAGCGTTAGCGGCACTGCTGGGCCTCCCAAGGGCTGCTGTGGCGCGCTGTGGGGCACGCTGCCAGCGCCTTCCAGAGGCTGCCCCAGGGCGATCTCTTCAGACCGGCGCTTGGCTGGCAGCAGAGGCGGCGCGCCAGCGGCGGCACCGGCAGCATGCTTGCCGCCGCCGTTGGCCGCTGCGGCCTGCCTGCTGCGCTGCGCTCGAAGCCGCTCCTTGGCCGCTAGTGCGCATTCTAGCGCTGCTATCTCCGCGACAGCGGCCAGCCCTGCAAGCTCGTCTGCGTCTTCCCGCTTGATGCGGGGATGCTGCTGCTGCTGTTGCTGCTCCTGCTCATAGTCTGCCTCATGGGTGGGTGATGATGTGATGTACAGGGCCTGCCGCCCCAAGGGAAGCTCGCTGCCCTCTGATAACTGGTGAAGTGGTGAACTACTACGGCGCTCTGCCCCTGCACAGATACAATGCGTGCCAGAATTTGTACACCCTTGAACCGCCCATGCTCACAAGTTCGGAGTTCTGCAATGACATCTTAGTAAGTGGTTGCAAATAGGCGCTCCGTCCTAGGTGCCAAGCCTTTGTTTGGCCTTGCTTACCAGGCGAGCTTGGCTGCTCCACCTTGGACCGCACAGCAACCTCACCTAAACCCTGCATATACTGCAAGCGAAGGCTTGAAGTATTGCTTTGAAACGGGATGTCTAGAGGCACGTCACAAGGGTTGACTACTCAGCTTCCCATATCGGGCCACCCTGAGCAGCCTACACTGTGGGCCAAACTATCCTTCACCTAGAAGCCACATCCCTTACTCACCCTGCTCTGGGCAGGGGCATACGCTGTTGCCAGCTCGTTCCGTGCGCCCCCTACATTTCAGTGCAGCTGATCTGGTCAGAGCTGCTCACGAAGAGATGCGCCTTTGAAGCCGAGAAGCCCAGCAGCCGTCGTCTTTACCTGTACTAGTCTTGCTCATGCACCAAAGCGCCAAACTTGCCAACGCTGACAGGAGGGTGAATAGCAGGTGATGCTGGCTCTATAGAGTGCACAAGGGGTGCACGCTGTTCTCACAAGTCTTGAGCGAGCTAATCAAGGCCAGCAAAGGATTCATTTTTTGGTCTATCTGGTTTCCCGCCTAGTGCCGTTCAGCATTGGGGGGAATAACCTCGGCTCTCTGTTCGACTCATGACCAGTAAGAGCTATACTGGAAAGAGATGAGTACTATGGACCCTGGGCCGGAACGGTTTAGCACATGGTACATGCGTCGTTGCACATGACTTACTGGAAACTACCAATCCTTAAATGTGTAAGGAAGAAGCAATCACTGTACACAATCTCTGAGTCGTGTGCCTCTGCCACAGCTTTGGCCCAGCAGGCAGAGCGGCTGCCACCTCAGCGTCCACGTCACTCAGCTCACCACTCCCTCATGTAAGTACTTCAGCGACAGGAAATAGTCCAAATAGATATGCAACATGGCTGATGAAGCAGCTGTAACTGCCCCACCGGTGCAGAGAGGGCCGCATAAAACCCTTTTATCAGTCGATCAGACAAACGAGGCAGAAGCCAGGAGGCACATACTGCTCCCAGTGGACGATACCGACGTTCGTATAGCTAAGGCCTGTTGTAACGTAAAGATATATGGAGTATTCGAATGACGACTAGCGTCTAGGATCTATGCTGGGTTGCAGGACTCTGAGAGGGCAATTCAGTGGGCTATAGATGAACTATATCAACAAGGTGAGAGCCTGGCCGACGTCTCTATGCCAAGGCAGTTGTCTCAAAGATGTGCAGACCACAGCGGCTTCTGCAGCCTTCGGCAGCACCCCACTTGCTCTACTCTGCTGCCTGGAATGTTCTTGGCGTGCATGCTGCACAGCTGTGTGCGGCAACGGAGATTGTGTACTGCAACACTGTGTTCAGGTGATGTGTTCCACCTACTTCACATTATCCCAGAGCCGGCCATGGTGCACATTTGGGCTGGTGTCTATGTGCCGCCAGATGAGAATGCAGAGCTCTTAGAGGTGGGTTCGCGCCCCTTGGCCACTGCGTTTGGTTTGGGCAAATAGGGACCCTTCATCCTTGGTGAGTGGCTGGGAGCAAACCAACACAGGCTGTGGGAGCCCTGCCTGTGCTTGGCTGGCCTCATTAGCCCAGCTGCAACGCTTCCTTCAAGTCAGCCGACCCATGAATCCTATCAAACCACTCCGCAGGTCGAGGACACCAAAATGTTTGTCAGCCACAGATTTGCCCGGCGGCTCATGGATGCCAAGGTGCGACGGCAGACCCTACACTGACTGTAAGGACACACCTTGTCTGCTTATGTCATGCAGTGGTGGCATGGTTACAACTCTCTTCTTCCGTGGTTTCCTCCCTGCCCTTCAGATCCCCTTCCGGCTGCATGTGATAGTGGGCCCGACCGACACCGACAGCGTGGCGGAAGTGATTGCCAGGAAGTGCAGCGACCTGCAGGCGGCCTGTGTGGTCCTGGCCAAACACTCTAAGGGACGCCTCAAGGTGAGCTCCTAACTGGCAGAGGGCACCATATGTTGATGGGTGGCAGGCGATGCAAACTGAGGGTAGGTAGAGGTGGAGTGTACCTTCAGGGCTGAAGGTGGTCATGCATTGGAGCTTCCCTATCTTGATGCTACACTCCTGTGGAGCTCCTTGCCTATCTGATGCTGCGCTCCTAGGAGCTGCTGGGCTTGGACTGATCGCCTGCCGGTTTCTTCAGTTGGGTCGCTCTAGGGAGGCGTTGTGCTCTTCTTAAGTATGCTGAAGGATGTGAGTAAGAATTCCTGGCCCGAGCACGCCAGAGGTCTAAACATTAAGCTGCTCAGCTCTTCTACGTGGTGACCTCTGTGGAGCCGGCTGCAGGAGCTCTGGGCCGGCAGCGTCACCGTGGCCTGCCTGCGCAAATGCTGCAAGGTGCCTATCGCTGTGGTTCCGCACTACTGACCTCCTGGTAACCCTAGGGGCAAGTGGTAAACCCCAAAGGCATGCAGCAGCTCAGACAGCAGCGCACGCACGGGACAAAGCATGGACCATCAGCCTACGTTAAATGGGGTGGATGCTGGAAACATGGCGGCTGGTAGATTTTCGGGTGTCAGTGCAATTACCTATATTGCACTGATATGCACTAACCTATTCTTCAACCCTGGAGTGCTTCCTGGTGTTACAGTTACAAAGAGTTGTGCTAACAAGTGATAGGGGGTCCATTTGCAAGGATCTCGCTAAGCGTGGCTAACCCTTGTTGTTGCTCGCTTTACGTTTCTTCCCACCAGTGTTCTTGGCTATTTGCTGTGATCCTGCTTCAGAATCCCCATCTTGGATGATCTCCTCCATAACATCCACTGCAGCCAAGCAGCCTGACTAAGTTCCCGTACCTGTGCAAATGCCTGCCCTGTACAAGTGCAATGTTCTAGCTACAATGACGAGCCCAGAACATAGCGCATCCTGCCTTGCCAGGCTTTCACTTTGTATCGTCGGATGTCCTGATGAACCACCTTAGTTCAATGAAGACAGTGTTGCGGCACCACCAGAGAGGCAGGGAAGCACCCTTCCCACCTGTTGTGCTCCACAGGCAACCCGTCCAGTCCTCCCAGTACGCACGGCACCCACCTTCCTCTACGCTCATGTTGTTCTGCTTTAAGAAGGACGTCATGAACTCCATCGTCTGGCGTTTGAGCTGCATGACGTTCTCTGACGGCGCGCCATCTGCAGGTCACTCCCTCTGTCGGCACATGAGTCATTCAAAGAAACACCGTAGGCCTGGTTACCGTTTTGTTTACAGACCTGTGCAAGGGAGGTCGACCTTGAATACTTCCTGCCCGTGGATGGAGCACACGGCTTGAATATGACCAGGTGTCGCCATTACTGCAACGACAAAGTCGGTAGCTTAGAATTTGGGCTCCAATCTGGTGTATGTGGTATCCTTTGAGAAGCCCACCATTACTAAGGCCTTCAGCACGCGGAGCACAGCGGGTTGTTTGACTTCTTGACGATGTCAACCAGTGGCGGCTATACTACCATCTAACCCTTTGGCAACAACCTCGTCGAAGTCTGCTGCGTTCGACAGTCGATGCCAGTGCAGTGGGAAGACTCTGGCAATGGGAGTTTGTCAGTTGCACTACATGACGTACAGCAGCTATGTATAGATAGCGGCTTCGTCTTCCCTAATACAGAAGGTCTCGCTCTAAACCGAAGAGCCAACCTCTCTGGTGCGTCTACATGGTCTTAAGCGAACGCCATGTCATGGCCTTGCCCTGTTGTCACCAAGGGCCCTGTTGCTTTCCTGCCCCTCGCAGCGCTGTTCGACAAATATCAAGTCAACTCAGTATCTGCCTTCATAAAGCTTTTTACGGCATCTCCCCTGCTGCCGCCCTGGGAGGCAACTCAACATGCTGGCATTGTGAAGCAACCCAAGCTTCTTGGAAGCTTGTGGTCTGTTCAACTGACAGGGTCGGCAGCCTACATTGGTGAGGCGCGTGGCAGCAAGCGGCATGGCAAGGGTCTGCTGCTGACGAAGGTATGAAGACCTGGATTGCTCACATAGGACAAATCCGCACCTGCTGGCCTGGCACGCTGCACTGACTAGATGTGATCCTTGAATAGAATACAACATCCATCAGCCACACTGGCACCCTTTCAAGGAGAGAGCACCACCATATTCCTACCCTTCTTATGCAGGGCAGTCCAGATGTATTGTATATTGGTAGCTTCCAGGACGACCTCCGGCACGGCATGGGTAGCATCCTGACAAGCAAGGGCGAGAAGTACCAGGGCCCCTTCGACCAAAATTTCATGTGGGGTCCAGGTGGGAAAGTTCCCAGTCAGCGCTGGTTGCTTTTTGCGAGTATTACATTAAGTTAAAGTGCGCAGGGCTGCACGCTGACCTGCGGTTGCACTTCTTCCTTGGCATTTCTTTGCCTGGGGCATTCCTCCCCTTCGGGCCATGGTATACCACTGACCATCTGCAACCTTGTGGGGAGCTTAGCAAGCTGTTGTTGCTATTATGACGTGTGTGGTATTTGCAAACAGGCTGCTACACATTTCCTCCTGGCAATGAGGGCTTGAGCAAGTTCGAGGGCATGTTCAACGGCAGGCCGCAGGGCAAGGGCATCCTTACCTACACCGATGGACATGAGGTGGGTGCCTTGCCGTGGTTGTCGCTGGGAAGGCCTGCATGAGGTACACATCCCGTGCTTTGTTCTTTGCTCGGGGCTGGGAAGGTGAAGGATGCGGCAGGCGGCATGCAGTGAGATCTGGAGACCAATCCCTACACCACAGTAGAAGAACAAGCACTAACAGGCGAACCCAGGGGGATGACCAACAATAGAGAGAACACTGCATATTCTCACGTATATGCCAGCTGTGTTGGCACAGTCCACTCTGGGCCTACCTGGTACCTGCAGGAGTCGGGAGAGTGGGACGTGACGATGTGCTGTTGGCATCTGGACTCAGGGGACGACAGCTGTGCTGCGGTGCTTGAGATGGCCCATGTCAACGCACAGGAGGCCCGGGATCTATGTAGAGCAATCAAGCTTGAACTGCAGCAACAGCGGCTATGGGAACAGGCCTTGGAACTAAGCCCACTGGTGGCAGACATGCTGAGTTCAGTGACTTAGCAAGGGGTGCCCCTGCCGGCACCCAGAGCTGGACTGCTACACAGTGGTTTGTCCATTGTCTGCTTGTCTGAGCAGCTGCGCACTCGCTAGCTATGCACATCACGCGTCTGGTGCCCTTGGGGGCTCCAGTAACAGGGTAGGAGTAGAAGTAGCAAGAGCTGGTAGGAGGAACACGGCCAAAGTGGTTGGAACAGAGCCTGGGTTAAACTCTAGAGGACAGTAAACAGTTGGGACCTGCTCCTTGCGGCGCCTTGTCTTGATGAAGGAGGCCTTTATCGCCACTGGCACCGTGGGCTGAGTTGCATTTGGGCATGCGGTAAAACCTCAAGCTCTCAAGGGCCCCTGTCGGCCTTCTGGCAGACCCCTTGTTTCAGGGCCAGCAGCCCGGGAAGTCTGAAGCCAGCATCCACGATTGCACACTTGACGGAATTTATATGGAATTGACGAGGGTGCCATGAGCAGGTTGCAAACAGTCAACGTTGACAATTCCCGCCCATGCTTTGCAAGACTGGATCGCTTAGGAGCGCTACCTAAGAGCACGGCGTTACAAGTGCACACCCTTAGTATATAGTGCTTGCACTTCTTCCACAGAATTGGCACGCCAACCTTCGTGATGACATCGACCGAGGTGTAGCGTCATGCAAATGCCGTTGCCTGAAGCAGAAAGCGGATGCTGTTCGTTGAACTCGTAGCACCTGAATAGGTACCAGCCTATCTAGCAACACCAAGCCTTGCATGCTGCTACTGATGTCTCGAGGCTCTAGCGCGGCATCACAACTCGTCTAGCAAAGTTCCTCCCTGGCTAAGTTCCTCTAGCCGTCTGTCAGGCACCAGGCCCAGCGCCCTATCGCCTATCCACCTGCACAGCCAGCTGAGGGACCAGGCATAGGAGCAGCACCGCCTGCGGCAGCTGCCCCAGGCAGCGATGGCCGACGATTTCGAGAAGGCGGTGCTGTTTTCCTTCGACCAAACCGGCTCGGTCTCAGCTGAGCTCAAACAGCAGGCCCAGGGTTACCTCGCCAGCCTCAAAGCCTCGCCGCAGTGCTGGGACTTATGCCTGGGCCGCTTTGACGCCTCCAGCTATGTGGAGGTTAAGTTCTGGTGCATCCAGACATTGCATGAGCTGGTAAAGTCCAGCTACCCCCAGCTGCAGCCCACAGCCCAGCTACAGGTCAGTGGTGTCAGTTGCAGCATAGCGCAGCGTGGCTGCGAGTTGGCTATGGGTGCTTTGGTATGAAGACCTGTACTGGCATTGCTGCGATGCAAGGCCAAACTTGCCGAGGATCATACTGCAGGTCAAGCAGGCACTAATTGCCTTTGGCTCGCAACGGCCCCAGCTGCCCACTTTTCTCCGCAACAAGGTGGCACAGACGGTGGTAGCGATCGCCGCGTATGAGTACCCGGATGTGTGGCCTAGCTTCTTTCATGACATCATCGGCACACTGGCGCAGGGCGCCGGCGCCGTGGACTTGTTTTGCCGGTGAGGGGCCTGCCAGGAGGGCTTCAGCAGCGTGCCTGTTGGCATCGGCTATGTGGAAACTCTAAAGACCACGAATAGCATACGTTGTGCTTCTTGACGGCAGGACCAAGGCTGCCTTGCCCATGTCTTGCTTACCGGTGCCCTACTGTGCTTGTACCGTGTATGGCGGCTGCTTGAGATGCTCTCATTTCTCAGCCTCGGGACCTTGGCCAGCCCGCACATGTCAGCTTGACTGGCTATTGTTACTATTTCTCAGCCCAGGCACTTCTGCCGACGGCGGTACGCTGTTAGGCTACACTAAACTACACTAGACTAGCTAGGCTAGACTAGACTTGACTAGGCTAGACTAGGTTACGCTAGACTAGACTAGACTAGACTACACCTAGGGACCTTTGCCAGCCCGTGCATGTCAGCTGTGCTGGCCAATGCCCCCACTTCTCCCCTTGCAGCATCTTGGTGAGTGTGGACGAGGACATAGTCAGCTTGGAGGTGCCCCGCTCAGCGGATGAAGCGAAGCGCAGCATGCACTTCAAGGATTCCATGCGCGACAACAGCCTTACCGGTGGGTGATACCTTGTAGGCTAAGACGTCTGTGCAGAATCCTGATAGAATTGCGCATGGACTTCCCAAGGGGCTGTTGGGAGCTGCACTGCGTGCTGCACTGAAGAATATCGCAGCTGTCCGAAGTCGCTGTGCCCGCAGTCATGCCCGCAGGGCGCACGGTGCGCGGATACATGTATGCCTTGAAAGCCGTTGATAGCCTTGCACTCATGCGGGGATACCTGCCATACAGCTGTCGTCTGGGAATATATCGAGGCCCAGTATCGAAGTTCAGAAGGCTTCATCTGCTAACGCATATGATGGAGGTGTCACATATCTGGTGCAGAGATCTCGGAGGCCTGGTACCAAGTTGTGGGCTCCTACCGTGCATCGGATCCTGACCTGGCTGCTTTTATGCTAGAAACTCTTCAGCGCTACGTGCACTGGGTAAGTTGGTTTTAGTGCCTCGCAGATGCTCTGGCGGAGAGGCCCGCGCTGCCTTAGTCCCGCCTTGGTAGCGTATTAAGAAGGGGCACGGCCTAAGGCTGTGCAGGAAGATGTCAGAGGCAGCATATTGGCGCTATACGCTGCGGAAGCTTTGTTATTGGCTTGTTTTTGGCCTTGGGATTGGCAGCACGGCTTACTGCGCAACGTGCTTGTTGCAGGTGGACATCGGACTTGTTGCCAACAACACCTTCGTGCCCCTTCTGTTCGGTGTCCTCAGTTCACCCAACGAGCACATCAGGTGGAGTGAAGAGGAGACAGGCGCGGCCCATGGGCTTTCATTGCGATGGACCTTGACAGAAGGGCGATTGCCTGGGTTTGTCAGAAGCATGATGACTCCAAGAGCCGCGCATGATGATGCATGCATGATTGTGGCATCGTGACTTGGTCTATTTGCATGACGCACACGCGAACACACAATCAGAGAGCAGCCGTGGTTACATTGCAGGGGCGCCGCTGCTGATGTGCTTACAGAGATAGTGAGCAAGAGGATGGAAGCCGTGCCCAAACTCACCCTCATTCAACAGCTGGGGGTTGTGCCGGTGAGGGCAGATAATGGGCGGCGCGCTTCTGCTGCCGTGTGGTGGAGTTAGCTGTTACACTAGCCGAGACTCACTGCTGCCGTTGCGCAGCCCAGGCATGTTGCATGACTGGTGTTGCATACCTGTCGTGCTGAGACGGGGGAAATGGCCCTATGCCTAACAGGGCAAGCGCTGCTTTATGACCGCCATGGCGCTCCACCAGTGCAAGGCCATGGCTTGGATGCTAACACACTTACGCACATGATCTGATGTCATGGGCTTGGCAGCAAGATGGAGGTGGCAGGAGGTCTCGGCTTCAAGAACCTCTTCTATGCTTATCTTGCACTTGTGCGTAATCGACCATAATCGCCACATCTTGGTGGCGATCTCACGCCCTAGTCGCTGGGAGAAAAAAGTGGTGGTAAGTGCTGTGCAGGTGTGCGCCCGGTGGCAGACAGGGCTGCCCTCTGTTGACGAGGAGCCGGAGCTGGCAGTGAAGTATGCCAAGCTGCTGGCCACGCTGGCAAATGAGGTGACGCTGCTGTACTGGCTCATGTTGGTCAGGAGGATTAGTACCCCTGTTACTCTGAAACATTTGGGCCGGCGCTGAGAAGGGTGCCTTCGTGAGGATACTCTACGCTTTGTGAGGAACTCCGCCTGCAATGGTGGGCATAGCAGCCCCGCAGGAGGCAGGGCATCCTGCTGGCAACCCCTGTCTCCCTGCTCTGTGTAAGTCTGTCGCGCTCAATAGTCTGGGCAGTGCTTCCCCGTGGCTGCAGGTTCTAGAAGCCTGGAAGAAAGTGGAGAATAGCGTGGTCAGCATGGTGGCCGTGGGCCTGGCAGTGGATGAGGAGGCCAGTGCGGAGGCCAGCGCAGCATGCACAGCAGCTGGTGAGTAATGGGTGGTCATGGGCGGTGTGTGGACGGTGGGACGAACAGAGCCTTGAGGAGGCAAGGGGTTCTGCCACTTCAAGCAGGCAGCATCATATGATGGCGGCTGCCTTGCACAACCGCCTTGCACGAAGCCCATGGCAGTAGTGCCTGCGTAGAGGCTGCCTGATGGGACTCCACTGCTTTGTGGATTAATGAGGGCGTGGCTGATCTGCCATGTTGACGCAAAGTTGTAAGGCAAGCATGTTGCTCAGCACCGGACGCCTGACTGCTGCCCCCGGCATCTGCTGCAGGCACCCTGTTGGACCAACTGTTCCCCGCTGTTCTGGCAGCACTGCGGACGGGCAACGACGAAATCGCGGCGGCGGCTGTGCCCTTCCTGCTCTCTTATGTCACACGGCTAAAAGCCGTGCAGGTGTGGCATGGGGCTGCGCTGTCACTGGGGGATTGTGGTTGCTGCTGTTGGTATGTGATGTAAGCTGGCGCAGGAATGCTAGTTCTGGCTTGCCGTTGCCGGCTGACACCCAACAACCTGTGCGGAGGGAAAGAGAGTGCGCACCTGGGTTGGTGGCAGGGCATGGTGCGGCAAATGTTAGGACGCAAGCTGCTGCTCAGTGATGACCAGTTTGTCGACGGGCGGACTGAGGCACATGCCGTGCTGAGTGTCGACACAGAGCGCGCAGGCCGCCCTTCGGGGTCGCCTGCGTGCGTCTGAGAGCCAAAGCAACAAGCTTTTTGGCGCCTTCTGGAGTGCTATTTGAATAATGACATCCCCTAGTATGTTGACACATGCCATGCTGTCGTGGGAATGCCTTTGGTCCTCCCTTGAGGTTGGATCTAGCCCTTGGGCAGCGTCTTTCCTGCAGGACCCCGTTCTGTGCTAGTGGGGGGCCCCTTCAGTGTGTTCCTGGCGTGTTCATGCAGAAGCGCATGAGCGGCGCTCTGCCGCCAGAGCAGGCGCAGCATGTTCCCGCCATCCTGGCAGCGCTTGCGGCATGCGCACGCTTCGCTGATGACTCGGCTGCTTATGAAGCGGAGGCAAGCACGGCTACAGAGCGGTGGGTGGCGGGTGATACTTGGCAGCCGCTCAATTGAGCAGGCCTGGGGAGCACAGCAGCTGGGGTGTTCCTTCTTTCCTCTGGCCTCAGTGTAGCCTGCTGCGGAGCTGTGCGCCCCACTGTCTGCTGCCCAGCAAGCAGCTGGATATGGTCTGTCTGTACCAGTCCTGCCTGCTCACAGCTGCTGCCCAGCAAGCAGCTGGATATGGTCTGTCTGTACCAGTCTTACCTGCCCACATCGCAGCCGGGAATCTAAGCTTATGAGCCAAACATGCCCTTACTCAGTTGCAGGGTAGCTGCTGCTGAGGAGGAGTCTGCGGTGTCTGACCGGCGGCAGGACTTGTTCACCCTCTTCAAAAACACGGCCAAGCTGGTCCCACACGAGGTGGGTGGGTGGCCTGCTGATCAGGGCGCTGTGGATTGATCACCTTCCTTCACCGAGACCCTGATGACTAATAAGCATTGCAAGCAGCAAAGCAGTAAATTGACCCCCCCGTGCCTGCAGGCCTACGCGTTTGTGGGCGGCAAGCTATCGGCGGCCCTCTCCAGTGGCGCGGCTGCCTGGCAGGATGTCGAGCTGGCGGTCAGCTTGTTATACCAGCTAGGAGAGGGAGCCCCCGACGAGGCCATCAAGCCAGGTGGGAACGCAAGTTGCAGCAAGGATCACAGCAAAGGGGTTGACTTAGCAGCAGCGAACTTGCCACTCTGCTTGCGCGTTGTCCTGCATGGGAGCACCTCCTAAGAGCATTGCTCGCTTTACTGGGAGTTACCTGCCTCCTGCAAAGCCGCTTCTCCAAACAGAAAAGTCAAAGGTGCTCAGGAGGCTGTGGTTCCATAGCCGTGCTGTTCTTTGTCTTTGAGCTGGCATATTTGTCTGGGTGGGCCTTGCAGGCAGCGGCGCGCTGGCGCAGCTGGCAGCAGGCGTCATGCAGGCCGAGCCGCCCTCGGCCAAGCACCGGCTGGTGGCGCTGGCGCTACTTGAGACGTACGTGCGGTACTGGAAGGTACTGCAGCAATCGCAGCAGTACATCCCGCAGGTGAGGTGGGCGCCGCAGGTGGGGTTCAGGCCGTTTGTGCGGTACTGTGGGTAATGCAACAGTACCACCCGCAGGTGAGGCGGTGCCGGCAGTACCGGCACTCCCTGGCAGTTTGCAGTATCTGAGGGTGCCGCAGCAGGCATGGGCCGGGCCTATTCGCAGCAGTGCCTCCGACAGGCAAGTCGGTAAGTGCGGTGCCCGCTGGGTTTTGCTGGGAGGGACGTGGCTGCAGCTGTTGCACCTGAGCCGATTAGGATCCCCTTGGGGCAGGGCAAGGGTGTATATGCCCTCTACATCCCCTCTCTGGGGGCGCAACTAGCGCTTCATTGCTGTCATTGGCTGCCAATTCATGCGAGTTGCATGCCAACGCTGAGCGCGCCAGGCCCTGCTTTCCAACCCGGTTGTCCGTCACAGCTCCACCTTGTCACGGCCCTGACAGTTGTGCCCCGCTGCGTGGAAGCCCATGCCATGCCCTGTGCTGTGTTGTCATGTCCCTGGCAGGTTGTCTCCCGCTTCCTGGATGAGCACGGCATGGCTCACCCCAGCCAGGCTGTGTCCAAGCGCGCCTGCTACCTCCTCTGCCGCCTGGCAAAGTACCTGCGCTCACAGCTGCGGCCGCTGCTGCCGGACATCCTCCAGGTACGGGAGCCTAGGGTAGATACCATGTGGCAGAAGACAGTCATGCTTAGCCGTGGTACAGCAGCCCATCCCTTCTCCAGACCTTTATCTTATGGTTATTGTTACACCCCTATTCCCTGCTGTCGGACATCCTCCAGGTGTGTGGCAGCTCAAGGGGCCTACACATGTGTTTACAAGGTTGTGAAAGGCAGTTCGTGTGTCCGGCCGCACAGCAGCCCATCCCTCATTTGGTCTTTGGATCCCCCTTTGGATGATGCTGAACCCCTGTTCTTACATGGGCAGCAAGGCACGCCCCACCTGCCCATCTCCCTGTCCATGCTGCGCTGCTGGATGGGGGGCACGCTCAGACCCTGTGGTGGTAACGTGTCCCCTCCACCTACCACCCCGCCCCAGCAGGAGACTCTCCAGCCCTATGACGCCCAGCCAGACAGCACCAGTCCTCTTGCTGCTGCCGCAGAGCCTGCAGCCGCACCTAGCACGTATCGCCTCCACCCCTTCCCCAGAGCTCGCGGCATCCAAGAGCACTGGGGCAGCGGGGGGCAAGGGGGCCTTGGCCGGCATGGCATCAGCCGTGGACGACCGGCTCTACGCCTTTGAGGCGGCGGGGCTTTTAGTGGGGCAGGTGAGAGAGGTTCGCTTGTGGGGTGGGTAAGGGACTTAAGGCAGGGGCCCCTCAGGCGTGGCATCAGCCGTGGACGACCGACTCTGTGCCTTTGAGGCAGTGGGGCTTTGAGTGGGGTAGGTGGGAGAGATTGCTTGTGGGTTGGGAAAGGGACTGGGGACCAAGCGCCCCTGCTGCCTGCAGGGGAGGCTGGTGAGCGTGCAACCCTTTGCATGTCTTGGTCCCTTGTTCCCGTGAGCTAGCAAAGCATTGACGTGGGCTGCCACCTCCCGCCGCTGTGCACTCGCATCATGGGTGCACCACGGAGGCCTTTGCACATGCGCTTGGTGCTGCGATTGCTTACCGCGCAGGAGGAGGTGCCTGCAGCCGAGCAGCGCGCCTGGGTGGCAGCGCTGCTGCAGCCGCTGGTCGCGCAGCTTGACAGCAACCTGCGATTAGCGACGGACGGGGCGGCGGTGCCGCTGGGAACACCCCCGCCGGCACACCTCATACAGGTGTGCTTGCCTGGCATGTCTTTTGTGTTTTTGTGTGTGAGTTTTCTTGTTTGTTTTTCACCCGGCGGAGCATCCCCAGGGCTGCTGCTTGGTCTTGCATTGCCGCCGATTGGGGCCTCGAGGACCCTCCAACTTAAGGTTTGTTGGCCACCTGTGATGTTGGCATTTCGACAGGCGTTGCGCCAATCTGTCCTTGCCGCATCTTGCCCAGCCCTTTGTGTTCCTTCATGCGCAAAGCCTTGACAAAAGCCGCCGTCTTTGCGCCACCCTACCCATTTTTTGCCTGCCAAGGGTCCAAGGGCTCGAGCTTCTCTTGCACTTGCCCCACGCCTGCAGCAGCGTGGTGCCCTGTTGTTGACATGCCGTAACAACTCCCCAACCCCTCCATGCCATGCCCGCTGCAGCAAGCCCTGGAGGCGGTGACCCGCATCAGTAAGAGCTTCAACGTCAAGCTGTGCACCGAGGCTCGGCCGGAGCTGGGGGCGCTTTTCATTGGTGTGTCCGCAGGCACCTGTCGGCATGCACACGCCTGGTACTCATCGCACCCTCCCACAACATGGAGCTGCTTGCCTTGACAGCCTGCCATTGCACCCCCACGCTGCTGAGACCCCTTACTGCAGGCACCCTTGTCAGTGCCATCAGCAAGCAGCTGGCAGTGTTGACTCACTACACCCCGTATCCCCGCCCCACCCCCTACCCTGCCGCCGCCCGGGCTTCCCCTTGCTGCCTGCGGGCTCCCCAAACAGCACCGTCGCCATTCCCACGGCACTTTTCCTTCAAAAGACAGCTGTTTGTATCGACACACTGCAGCCTCCCCATCCTTCACCCACCCCCACACCACACCCGCCAACCCACTCACCCACGCACCCACCCTCCGGCTTCCCCGTGCTGCCGGAGCAGGCGCCCTGACCAGCGCCATCGCCATCCCGCGGCAGCTGCCCACCAATGAACAGCTGCCTGTATTGACACACTATAACCCATATCCCCACCCTCCCCCACACCAACGCACTCCCGGCTTCCCCTGGCTGCCTGCAGGCGCCCTGAACAGCGCCATCGCCATCCCGCGGCAGCTGCCCACCAACAAGGCCCTGCGGGCGCGGTTCATCTCCTTCCTGCACCGCATGGTGGAGGCGCTGGGCCCCGCTGTGCTGCCCTACCTGCCGCCCGCGCTGGAGGTGCTGCTCCACGCGGACGCCGACGCCCAGGACCTGCAGGTGGGTCGCGGCCCGGCCGGCTGGCGGGTGAGAAGGGGGGCTGCCCTACACCGGGTGTAGTGGTTGAACCTCTTACTGCTGCTATAGCACCGCCGACACCCAAGACCTGCAGGTGGGTCGTGGCCAGCATGTGGGCAGGAGAGGTGCCGCAGAGCATATCTAGTGTAACAGGGGAGGGGTGCGGGTCTCAGAATCAACGTAGTGCAGGGGGGGAAGGTGTGGTGTGGGGCAGCCAGTAGCCCCACGGCCCTCCCTCGAAGGTCCGCTGCTGCTTGCTGCTGCGCCTGGGGGTGTCGCAGGCGAGGGCTCGTGCCGGCCGTGCCGGCTCCCTGCTGCAGCAAGAAAACCTCCTGGGACTTCATGCGTGTCCTTGCAAAGAAGCCCAATATTGTGGAACTGGGTGCTGACCATGCCAGCCTGCCTTGCTGCGTCCATTTGGAGTCGGTGCCGACTGTGTGCTGTGCAGCTGGCACCCTGTCTGCCTGCCTGCCTCGGACGGTGCCATGGCTCGCCGCTGGCACAAGCTTGACGCTGCATATCCTCGTCCTTGGGTGTGCTGGCAGTCGGGATAGGAATGCTTAACTGTGGGGCACCTGCTTTCTTCTCCCTGCAGGATGTGCTGGCGCTCCTGAACCAGCTGATGGTTCGCTTCAAGGGCGCCCTTGCACCGCTCATGCAGGCAAGCAGGGGACTTGCTGAAGTGATATTTTATATTCCTGCTTGACATACATGCGTATCTTCAGCACCATTGATTGCTTGCAAGGTTGCTGGGTGTCCCTGGTTGCTGGTGTCACCTGGAGCGCTGACGCATTAAGAGATCCACGGATACTCACCTGCCAAAAGCTCGGCATGGTGTTAGCGCTGTTAGTGCATAGTCATGTTCCTAAATACCCCCTCGAAAGTGACGCTCCTAATCTTCACCCCAACTGGCCTCCCCCCCGTGCTACCCCTGCAGGAGGTGTTCCCCGTGATAGGGGCCCGCGTGCACAGCGGCCCCCAGGCGCTGCTGCCCGCTGACTGGGACTGGTCGGGCGCCAAGGCGCAGCCCTCGGGGGCGCCGGGCACCCCCGCTTCGCCTGCTGGGCGGGCAGCGGGGGCAGGCCCCGGCGGGAGTCAAGGTGGGGCAAGTCGCATGGCTTGGCAGCCTGCGTATGGAAAAGGGCCGGGTGTGGCCGAGGAAGTGAGGTTTGAGGATTGCTGGTGATGTGGGGATGATTTGTTTTGTCTGCCAGGCATTGGACAGAGAGTGCAATCCAAGGGTCTCCATGATTGCTGTGCACGTGCAGCCTTACAGGAGCCTGGCCACGCGTTGCTGAGGGCACCCTGTCTGCACCCCGGGCGGCTGTCTGTCTTACTTGCGTACCCGGTATGGAACGGGTACCTGTCCTTGTACCCTTATCTCATGCCGCACCTGTCACCTTTTCTCCCTGCTACTGCTACTGCTGCCCGCAGCCTTTGTAGCCCCGGCCTTGGGCAGCACAGAGGACACCCGCGAGAGGGCGGAGCTCCAGCGCCAGTACTACAGCTTCCTGCACTCGCTGGCAAACAACGAGCTGACAGGGGCGCTGCTGCGCGCGCCGCCGGGCACGCTGGATGCAGCGCTAGGGGCGCTGATGCGGGTGAGTAATCACTTAGTCAAGGCTTGCCTGCGTCACAAGCTTAGGGTAGCACCTGCCCCTGGTGGTGGGCACTGGGAGGTTTGCATGAACTAGCCACAGAGTACCCTACCCTTAGGCTGAGGCCATGGCGCTCCTCCCGTCTCAGACAAGCTACAATTTCAGCAGCAAGCTTGGCTGAAAGGGAGTCTTCTGTGATGAGTGCGGTGTTGGCTGCGGCTGGCTGGCCGAGATGCTGCGCTAGATGCCTGGTTCATGTGCTGCCCTGCGGTAGACTGCCCCTGCACTGTCCTATTGTGTCACGCTGTGTCTCCACGCTGTGCTAAATGGCTCGCAGGGTGCCACAACACATGTTGACAGCGCAGTCCGCAAGGTGTGCATCCAAGTCTTCGAGCGGCTGGCAACTGAGTGGGTGGGCCCGCAGCAGCAGGAGGAGGCCATACCCGGCTTCCGGGAATACATCATGAAGCAGGTGAACATCATTTATAGGCGTTCTTTTTTGCCTGCCTGCCTGGCTGCCTGCCTGCCTGACTGACTGACTGACTGACTTGGCACAGTGAGCTGTTATTGTTCAATTTGGTATTGCTGGCAGCTTGCTACTCTGATACTGGCACCTGCTTGTGTACTGTTTTGTCATATGGACATGTGAGGGAGCTGCTACCTGTGTGGGGAAGTGCTAGGGGGCCCTGGCTCGGTGTCAATCTGAGGGCGACCCTGCGTGCTGCGCAGTTTGGTGGGGAGGTGTGCTTGGAGGGCCTGGTCTCAAGTGGGGTGGACATACGGGATGCTGCGGCCATCTCGCTGTTGACAGAGGTGTCGTTGTCGCTCAAGCTGGTCCACGAGAAGTGTGGGCAGCCCTTCCTAGCACACTTGATGGGGTAAGATGAAGGGGAGCTCTGCTTGTCCACCTGCAAAGGGGGCTGCAGGCCAACAGCCCAGCAGTGTCTTGTGGGCCTGTACTGTTTGCCGTTATTACGCAGACGGCGCATGCCGTGCACAGCGCCCTGCTGCTGCCTCTATACAGCTACGCAGGAACGTAGGCACATGTATGGAACATGGGATCCGGGAATGTCCCCTGGTCCTCTTGCAGATGCTCTACACCCAGCGACTGCGAGGCGTACCTGGCCCTCTTGCCAGATTGCCCGTTGGCTGTCCATGAGTGTGCACTGGGGTCAGGTGCTGATGATCTGCACACCGTTAAACTGCAAGACATGTGCCTGCTGTGGCTGCGCTGTGCATGCCATGATACACACGCCTGCTGTGCATGCTTCCCCTGTGCAGGACAGTACTTCCCCGCATGGGCTGGCCCCCAGCAGCCCAGGAGCAGCTCATTTTGCACATCACCCAGTCAGATTCTAAGCAGCTGAAGGACTTCTTGAAGGCCGCGTTGCAACAGCTACGCAGCAGCAACTCTCCAGTGCGATAGCTCGCCATTCAATTGCCCGTGATGATGCCAGCTGTCAGTTGTGCGCACACTTGAATGGTACGCTCTGCCAGGCCTGAGTAGTAGCGTGAGTGTTGGAGGCTGTCTTTCAGTCTTGGCGTAAAGCCATTGCTTAGCTAGAACAGTGTTCCGGACTGTAGCTAAAGTTACCAAGTACATGGCAGTCACAGCCTGCTGCACTGCTGGGCCCTGCCAGGTTAAAACGTCCTTATCATCTGGCCCTGTGACACCCCAGATACCATTCTCGTTTGCACGGATGCCAGGTGGCACGGTGCCGTTACTTTGACGCTTATGTAAAACCCAAAGTGAAGCACCCGCACGAAGGTCGCTGCCCTCGTATTTTAGTATAGGCCGCGCGAGGCGACAAGCCTCGCAAGCTGCGCACTCTTCAGCTTCGTCGACTGCACGGAACATGTACCGCACTTATTGATAGGTATGATTGAACGCTATGATTACTGCGCAAAGTTTGTTCGGTGTGGAGAATTGTACTGACCGCCTATAGTCCGGACTGAGAAGGCTCCGGGGACTACCTTCGTAAGGCGCACATACCCAATGTTCTTGCCCTAGGCAGACCAAGAGCGCTGCTAACAAGCTGTAGTCGGAGAGCAAGTGCCACAGTGGGGTTGAGGACGGCCCTGCAGGTTGGTCCAGCGGGACGCCCCTAGCATAGCCTGCACGAAGTTGGAGGCGAAGCAGCTGACGACCATGCACTCGGCAAGTGCACTACTAACAGCCCTGCTACTCGCACATAAAGCCATCTGGGTTGCGACACAGGATGTTTCCCAGGTGAGGGGCACATGCCTGACAAGGCCAGTCCTTCAGCAGAGAGGCTAGCAAGGTTCTGTGTCAAAGTTGATATTTGACCTCTCCTCTAGTCTGGAAAAAGTTTGGGATGCGAGGGGCCACTCACTCAGTGTGTCCCCCCTGTGATCCCACCAGGTGGTGAGGATGCATGTTCTTCCTAGCCATCCTCAAAACCCGTTCCAACCCTTGTCCCATCGAAGTGCATCTCATTCCTCCGACACCCCGTTTTATCCCCGAATGTACCCATGCAACTGTCATTCTTGGTTGTCTTCCTCGGTCCCTAGCTCTCCCTGGGAAGTGATTAAATACAAGGCTGCATACACGTATCTTAAGCTTTCATATAAATGGTAAACACGGCTGAAGCCCTGCTGAATCCCTCCTCTGCCAGCAGGGCCCATGACAGGCGTGCTGACCTCCTCCCTAGCCACATGTGTGGCTGCGAGGCCGATGCTTACAGATTTGCAGTTGTGATCATTGAACCCTAGGGCCTTTGAAGCCAACCTTAGTTACCTACCAAAAACTGGTGTAGATGCACCAAGAGAAGGTTCCTACCCTAGGGGTCTTCTACTCGTTCTTCTTTGCTTGTACCCAGGGCACACTCTCAACGTTCGGTGTTGCCAGCAGTGCTACATGCATCTACACTATGAGCTACACCAAGCCCTCCCTCAGATCCTACTAGGTTAGTAAACCTCGTTTCTTGACCACGTAGGATGTGTGTAGAAACCCAGGGATTCTGTGCATGGCACTCCTTTGACTGGACTTTTACAGGCTGGCTGCAGGCTGGCTTTGTATCTGGCCATGAACACGAAGTCATCCGGGAAGTGGAGCACATGGTCTTCTTCCTCACCAGGAGGCATACCAGCCCAACTTGGAGGGTGCACCCCGTTCCCAACCTCCTCTGGTCCCTCCTATGTGCTTGCAGTGTACCACCACTCGAGACCCCTGCACCAGCCTTATGGGCCGCCCCGGATGGTGCGAGAGCACGGGAGAGAGATGGGTTTGCTGGGTGAGTCCGGGGTTGGCTGCCGCACATATGCCAGCACTGGGACATCTGCAAGACAAAAGCCAGCCGGAAGCCGTCTTGATGCCGTGATGGCGCGCCTTGCCTGAGCCTGAGACCTCCTGACGCTGGAGCTGAAAAGTGACGTGTACGCTACCCTTTGCAGGAGTGCGATGAAGCCGGCTGCGAAGTTGGCGGGTGTGTCGTTGGCTTGTGTACAGGACTGCAGGTAGATTCAGAGTTCGGTGGCACGGTCTGTGAAGGCGACATTCAAGCTGCCGGAACACCGTGCACCGACTATTACCTGACAGGGCTGTCTGGGACATGCGATGCCTGTGGAGCCTGCCAGGTAAGGAGGACCTACCAAGGTCTTTAGAAAGGGAGTTGTTCCTCCTACACGGCTGGAGATGCTGACCTTGGCCATGCGGCGTAAGTCTGCCGTGCCTTGGAGATGTGTGGGGCTCCCACGTGCACTGTGGACCCTAGGCAGGGGCCTTGGCTGTGGAGACGCCCTTGGTTGCATGCCAGATGAGCCTTATGGCAGCCTCCAGCGTCACTGAATACTAGTCAGTACCGGCAGCACTGGTAGGTGGTTTAGGTATCCTACAAGGCAGGGCCTTAGGGTGTCCGCCCTCCTGCGAGCTGGGAACACATCGCACTAGGTGTATAGCTGGTGGGGCCACGACAAGCACTGTTGTGGCTGCCAGCTAGTGGCTGTTAGAGAGCGTTGTACTCTGTCTCATACCGCACCATGGATTGTGATGCAGACCAGCGTCCAAAGCGACCCGGTCATTACCGGCTTTGATGGCAAGTCCTTTCACTTTGACTCGGTGGGGGATTTTGCCCTGCTGGAGAGCGGCGATGGTCTCAAGGTGAGGCCACCATTGCTCGGTTTCAACACCCCTCGAATGCCCGTAAATGATGGTTTGCACCCGCCATGCTGCTGTCTGACCCCTTCCTGTCGCGCGCATTTCCATCTCAAACGGTGGTTGGTAAGACCAGGGATTTGTCATTCACGATACTCAGGGCACGCACTACTACATGCAGCAATAATACTCTGTTGAGAGCTAAGCCCAACTCGTATGTGCCTGCTGCCATGCTTGCTGCGCTAGGTGCACGTTACCTTTGCTGGTGCCACCACGGCGGGAGATGCTGGGGACGACCCGGAGAAAGCTTGGACATCAAGCGTCCGTGTTATGTCACCTAGGGGTAGGTGGTGCGGCCATTGAGCATACCTGGGCCTGCACAGTGTTTGATGGAGGCCTCCAGGGCAGTGTCCCAGGCGACCATTCTTTTCAATTGAAGGCGAGCTTGTCTTGTCTTATGGCACAGCCAACTATCGTGGTAGCACTTTACTGCACCTCAGCGATACCACTTGGCACCCGCATGATATCTCTGTCGCCATCGCGGTGCAGGTGACATGGTGGCATGCAGCCTCCCCGCCATCCTGCCCAACACAAGCAGGGTGCAGAGTGAGTGGTCTTCCAAGCCGCCTTCTACGGATGGGCGTGCAGCGAGAATTGAGGTCTGAAGGCTCATAAGATTCAGCTGTGGGGAACTCACAGGAGTATGGAGGGGTGGCGGTTGCTGCTAGGACAAGATTTATACAAGGAGATGCAGCTGAGGGTCCTTAAGCCTAGTGAGGGGCCGTGCCTTTCCAATTGGACTACAAACCACGGCGCCTACGTGCCAGTACACCTGTACTCTACCGCCGTGTACTGATGCAGTGCACTGACCCAGTAGGGCACGCTTTGCCTGCATGCAGTGACTGCTACCCCCTCCGATGCTGCCGAGGAGGTGGTGCTGGTGTCCCCGGCTACCCCGGTCGTGACTCTGGGTGGCATGAAGGCTTCAGCCAGTAAGTGCCAACTCTGCAAGCATGCATGGCCATGCTGATCGGCACCTTGCAAGCTTTGGGTTAGGTGCACCTTGGGTGTTGAATGTGCTTTTCACACAGATAGTGCACGCAGCTATGTACCCCTACCCTGCTACGTCCAGTGATGTTCGATGCTCCTGCATGTGGGGTCCTCAGCATTCCGCTGAGGGTCTCGTGTATCAAGTCTGCTTTTCAGAGGACGTAGGGAGCTGCGCTTGACAGAGTAGTCCTCGACTTGCCTAAAGATGCGGCCACCCAGGCTGTGAAAGAAGTGCAGTCTGCAGGCCTTGTCAACAAGGCCCTCTCAGCTGCTGCACTTGCCTAGCATGGTCAGCATGCCACGAATTGACACGACCGACCGACCGACACGCCCGCTACCTACGGCTGAACCCAGGGAAGTGCTGCTTGAGGCGCCTGCAGTTATCGAAGAGGGTCCTACTGGCGCAAAAAAAGTTGTCGGCTGCCGCGTGGCTACCGACAAGTTGGAGGTCGTGGTCCACCAGATCTCTGGGTGGGAGCAGGCCAGACTGTACCCAGACACGGAGGCCTGGGCGGCGCCGTTCACCTGGTAAGAGGAGTGGTGAAGGAGTGCATGTTTGGTGTCTCCGTCGCCGTACGAGATGTACTGGAGCTGACCTAGCGTCCGGTTGTGAGGTCTGACCGCCTGAATGCCTGACAGCTTGCAAGGTTGCCAATTGGGTTTACAGTGGGCACAGGGGTGTCCACGTAAATGCCTTGTGCTGTCCAGCACCGGTAGCAGCTGAGCATTGCTAGCAGGTTTGTATGGGGATATTCCTGCAGGCTCAACACCGGCCTGCGCCTCACCCGGCGACTGGAGCCACCCGTCACAGGCATCCTGGGTAAGGGCTTGCCAGGCTGCAGCTGGGTTGACTGACCCACAGCACATGCGTGCAATGCAGCCGCCGGAATCGCAAGGGTGAAGTCATCATCAATGTTTGGGCAACTTTGAAGGCGCCTTGTCAGAGCTCTTGCTCACCTGGACTGCTCAGCTGGTTGACAGTTTCGGGTCTCTCGCAGGCTCTACTTATCCCGTCGACAGCACAGCTGAGCAAGCAGCGCTGGGAGCGCAAGCTGAACTAGGCGCGGAGCTAGCAGCCCAAGTCGTGGGCGAGGCTGCCGGTGAGCGAAGGCTGGCCAGCTCAGGCGCCCAGCCTCCCTTGCTAACTGCCGGCATGGTGGGAATGGCCTTGAACGATGCTGCCACCCTGCATATGCGGCGGCGCCTGCAGACCTGCTAGCCACTCTGCGGATGGGGTGCGCATCAGTGGACAGGCTTCTTATGAAGCGGCTGCAACACGGAAGGCCCTGAAAGTGACGTGGACATCTATCAAGGATGAGCAGTCGGCCCCCCCTTTGATGACCATATGTGGGGGATCATATGTTGGGCAAGCAGGCCATGATGCAACAGCTTGACCTCTGGATGCTTTGACAAGGTTCGGTTTTTCCCCTGGACGGAAGGCCACAGAGGCAGGTACCCAGGCTTCAGCAACTTCCTTTTTCTAACTACCAACCCTTCACATGAAAATCACCATGCACTGTTTACCTGATGACTGCCTTCAGCAGCAGCTGATATGTGGAATTTTGGGATCCACTTTTCATCGGTCTCCGTTATTGGCTGCCTAATTGGGTGCCAAGCAATTGTGCATGCGTGGAGGTTGTGAGGTTGTACAGAAGTCCAGCTCCAAGCACCATTCCTCTTGTTCTATTTACGGTTTCCCTTCTTCATCTGACTTGGTTGCCCTGATGTTCTCGGTCGACAGGAACAGGATTCTTCAACCAACCTTAATGCCTGACTGAACTAGTCCTGCTCGTTCCCTTGGAGACTACTGACAAAGCCTGTCTCTCACTTTGTGCAATTGGCAGCCCTGTTTGTTTTCTTTCCTCCCTGAATCAAATCGGATGAGAGTGCAGCTTGGCCAGCATCGATGCTTTGTTGAAGCCCGGGCAGCACTGGTTCAAACCGTCAGATACGTCACAGCATGAGAACCGCAGCAAGGAGACTGCAAAGGACCCTACAACCGCCTCAAACCTTCCCGGCACTCAGGTCCCACACTTGCACACCCATCAACCCATACATTGTTTGCCTACTGGCCAGCACCACCGCCTCTGCCATCGTCTCTGGCAAGGTCACACTGAACCTTGTCCATAATACTAACAAATCTACAGATCACACCACCGGTCTCATTCTTGCCACGATCCCTAACTTGTTTGCTCGTTTCGGCTTCGCTCAGTGACGCAGCTAGTCCCCGCCAATCTCCTATCTGACCTTTGCTGTCACGTGCATCCCATCTCATCCTGCATCCCAATAATGTCACTCCAGAGGGCCGCTACCTTAGGCATGCCATTCGCCCTAACATGTTGTTACCACATCAAACGATCCTTTACCAGCAGTCCATGCAGCCCAGCCAGGCGACCAGCTAATGCCCTGAGGGCACCACACACTGAAACCACAGCGTGGCCCCACAAGTCCCTGGCAAAGACATCCATGAAAACAGAGAATACCCTGCACGCCACCATGCCAGGTCCAGCTTAGCTAACAAGGGGCTCCAGCTGTCTGCCACCGGTGACGCAGACGTGCTCCACCAGCAGCCCAGGCTGAGCTGGCAGTTGCTTGCGTATCAATAACGGCTGGTCTGCAGGGCAACCCCTGGGGGCAGTGCCTCCCGCAGAGCTCCTGCCACCTCGCCGGCTGCCACAAGCCTGGCCGCTTTCAAGCCCCTCATGCAGCCCAGCCACCCAGGTAGGCCCAGCCACGGGGACAGCTGCTCAGCACCCACAGTGTTGCCCCACAGGTCCCCAGGGTCAGCAAAAGTGACCTCAACCTCCTCCAAGGCGGGGAACCCACCCTGAATGAGCTCCGCCCAGGCAGGGGCGCAGCCAGCACTGGGCAGCTGCTGGGGCCCTGCTGCCTGCGGGTCGGCATGCGCCTGGTCGTGCTGGTGCTGGTTCGGCTGCTGAGGGTCTTGCTGAGCCTGCTCCATTACTGCATGGCCTGCTGCTGCGCCGGCGCCTGTGCCTGTGTCAGGAGAGCAGCCGCGGCGCCATCCAGAGGAAAGGACGCAGCCCAGGTCAGGTTCGCTAGGCGGGGCAGCGTGGACAGAGTGAGCATGAGGGTGGTCACGGCCGCTGTTGCCAGGGGAGGGCAGTTATCCTCGTCGTAGAGGCTGCTGATGTGCAGGCAGGTTAGGGAGGTAAGGGCGGCAAGAGTGGCAGGAGCGGAGGCGAGGGCTGCGATGCACAAGGCAAGGTCTTGCAGGCTGGGTGCCACAGGGATAGGACCACAGATGCTGAGAGGCGGGATGGCAGCCTCTACCTTGAATTCCTGTAGGCAGCAACAAAGATGCTCGGTGGCTGAGATGCAGTCAGCCTCCGGTACGTCAGGCAGCCCACTGTATGGCAACCTACAGGTGCATCGGCGCATGATACTGCATACTCGAAGCGGATCCGACATTGGATTCTCTCAATAGCTCCCCAGCGGCTGCTGCAAGACATTCCAGCCTCACCATCAAGTGTGGAAGATCCAGCAATTCGGCAGGCAGAGGTGCAAGGACCATTCCAGCGTCTGCCCCGTCTTCTGGCTCCAAGGTCAGAGAGGTGAGGTTCATCAGCTTGAGCAAAAGGGCAAGCTGCTCAGCATACACCACCTCCGGGAGCACCTATGCAGCAAGGCACAGAAGGGCAATAGCGAGCATTTTGTAGGAAACACATACCGTCCATGATGTAGCAAAAGTAGGTGCTTCAGTCCACCCTTCGCACCCCAGAATCCAGAGAGCCCCGAGGGCAGCCGAGGGGCTGCATGTGGCGCCATGGCACACTCAAGCTGTATCAAGCAGTCGGAAGTCCTGTGCGATGCAGTCCACAGCGTGCACTGAGGGAAGCAGGGCAGCCGCAGGAGTACTAGGTCCTCACCTTGAGGCTGCGAAGCGCGAGTAGCTCCTCCACCTGGTCAGGCACCCCCACCTCCCCAGTGGCAAGGGTGAGAGAGGTGAGGTTCTGCAGCTGCTGTAGACCCTGAGCATCGTCCAGCGGGCTCTCTAGTGTCAGCTGCTCCAAAGCAGTGGCGGCAGCCACAGCGGCGGGGAGCCAGGCATGGTCCGCATTGTGGAATGACAAGACAAGGCTGCGCAACGAGGTGGGCAGGCACCCATCGGGCAGCTCCGACTTGCAGTCCCAAACCTCCAGAGATGTAAGTGTGGTGAGGCAGGAAAGGCTGGCGGCGACCGCGACAGGACTCACACCGCCACAGCAGATGGAGAGCTTGCTCAACTGTGGCAGGGCCACCATCCAGCTCCCGAGCATCAGGTTGCCGCCGTAATCCATGTAAGCGGTCAGCTTGCGCAGCGCGCCGTCCGCTAAGCTATGCACGAGCTGCCGCAGAACTTCGCCCACATCTATTGCTGCCCTGGGCTGAGAAGTCAGGTAGTACAGCGAAAGAGTCAGCGAGTGCACAAAGTGCCGCCGCCGCTGGAGGAACGAGACGAGGGCCTGTGCTTTCTGTAAGCTGAACGAGACCTCTAGCTCTTCCCACACGCCGCTCAGAGTGGAGGAAAGCTGCCACAGGGGCCTGGCGCAACTCATCAGCCTGGCCCTGCGACATGCACGCTCCAGGACCAGCAGTCAGCTGATTAGCCTTCCGAGCGTGTGGCAACACAGGCCACTGCTCTGCGCAGGGTTGTTACCTATCTCTGACGGTCAGACTCGCAGCTATCTTCCCAACTAGGTCGCCTGGAAGGTCTGAAAAGCACGCAGTCCGGTGACCAGAGATCATGGTGAAAAAAAGGCGTCGGTAAACTGATCAAGCCCAAAAGAAGTTTGGTGTCACAGTCCGCAAATGAAATAGCGTATCAGCGCATGCCTCAAGTGCTGGCGCCCAGGGAGGTTATGGTGATGGGGGACTTTTGCGTCTAGCACGGCTTTAGAAACAAGTTTAACTGTAAATTGTTTTCTTTTCTACCCATGAAGCACTCCACTCCATGGCAGGGCGCCGGCGCCCTTCAAGGTTCTACAGAGGCACCACTCTGAGAAGAGCGATGCCTGTTGTTCTGTTTAACTGCACTCTATGCTGCGTGGAAAAATCAGCATACCTGCACCAGTGTCTTCTGATCCATGCTTCCTTTCCATCTTAGGAGTATTTGAATATTTATGTCATGAAACGCCGCTGCAGACAACGTTGACATCAATGGGATATTTGACCCATACACAGCGGTGGATAGGTCGATGGCCATCATTGGCTGGCTTCTCTGGCGCCCTTCAAGGCTGGGATGCATCGCCAGCGGGCTGTCACTGTCGGCCGCTCCAACGTAGTGGCAGCAGCCACCGCAGCAGGCAGGCTGGGACAGGGCCCACATTCCCACTGGAATGGACAGGTATTGCAAGGAGGTGGGTAGGCAGTGTTCGGCAGCACTGTAGGAGCCAACGCGCAGCTGTTTCTCTCCCGTTGGCAAAACCTCCATGCTTCCATGCTCCCTTTTCGTTCCCTCGTCAAACTACTGCATGAGCGGCCCCCAGTCATGCACTGCATGGCACGGCACGGCACGGCACTGCACTGCACTGCATGGCATGCGCCTGTGTTGTGGATTGCGGGAAGTCCTGCTGCTGTGTAGCTCTGGGAAGGTAGTGCTTTCCTGGCAAGTGGAAAGATATAGCTATTACATTGCCAAGTTTGTACCAAACACACATGCCCGGAAGTTCTATATGTCGCGGCTTTAAACCATGCCTAGTCCAAAGGCTTCGGGCACCTTCAAAGCCGGCCTTCACTTGCCTCCTGCAGAAGCGTGTCTAGCGTGTCTACCCCTGATATCAGGCGAGGCCAGGATCCGTTGCCGCAACCGCCGCCAGGGTTCTCGCTGGGAAGCGACGGAGGCGGTCGGGGGGGGGAGGGGGGGGGATCCAGCCACCCCTGGCCTCAGATTTCCTGCCCTAGTTGCGGAAAAAGATACGCCTCCAGCAGAAGTTGTCTATGAAGCCAGCACCTTTGGGTTGGCATCAGGATTCAGCGTTTTCTCCTCACTCAAATCACACTGCCTTGGGTTGTTGCCCAACTGTGTCACATGGGGTAAGTCAAATGGATGCTTCTCAATTGCATGCACCTGCTCGTGCCCAGGTCACCCCCTGCTGTGCTGCGGAGGGCTCTGGCGAGTGCGCAAGCACTGGACGGTCATGGGCACCCCCAGTGCCCTGACTTGCAATGCCTGTACCAAGTTCACCCACCAGGCGCTTGCAAAGTAAGTGACTGGCCTAGCCTCCAGCCTTGACGTCAGGCGGCCTCACGCCTGCAGGCGACGCTTGGCAGCCATGGATCATTGGAGTAGATTTTTGCATAATGTAGTTGGCCAGCACATGGGTGGTCAGATTACCTACAAGGGTGGAAGTTCAGTTCTCGCCCAATGAATGAAAGCCTGGCTGGCTAATATCATCTCATAATCATCTGCAGGCTTAACAGCGGCCTCAGCCTCACCTGGACACTGGTGCCGCCCTTCACAGTCATCCTGGGTAAGGACTTGCTGGTTGGGCACCGTGGATAGTTGATTTAGGACATGCGCGCGCATGCATCATCTGCCAGAGTTATCCCCTTCTGTCACCTGTACCAGCGCTCGCCGTGATCATGACCGCTGTTTGACGACTTGCCTTTTTCTCTGCAGGCTCCACCTACCCCCTTAATGGCAGCAAGCTGGACAGCCCCGCTAAGCAGGCAGTGCTGGTCATGCCTGCCGGTCTATGCGCTGACCTAGCAGCACAAGTCGTGGACCAGGCTGGCAGAGTGCAAAGCCTGTCCAGCTTGGATGTGCAGCCTTTCCTGCTGGCCGCCCGCATGGTGGGGATGGCCGTGAACGAAGCTACAACCAGGCACATGCGGCGGAGTTCGCAGGCCTGCTAGTCCCTGTTGTGGGTGGGGCGCTTCAGGGCAGATGTCATGTGGCGTGCCATGCCAGGATCTGGCTGCCGCCTAGAAAACGTCAGGTAAGCACCTTTTGCAGGAGATTTAGTAACTATATGACAGGCTTTAATAACCATCATCAGGCCCAGTGCAGCTGGGACATGCTGCAACACAGTCTATATTGTAACCAAGTCCTGTGGATGGGCGGGCGCCCGTGTTCCAAAGCTAGGTAGTACTGGCTATGCGCATCCGTGCCATGGCTACTAGTTAGGTCCTTGGAGGACCTCCCCAATAGTCGATCCCCAAGCCCACCCCTTGCTGCAGG
>BBXU01000339.1:0-10609 GCA_001598975.1 Parachlorella kessleri
CGCCTTCACATGTATTTCCTGCTGAGACGTTGCCCTTGTCGTGTAATTTCTAGCTTTCGGTTGAATCCTGGACTACGGGCGGGTTGGGCTACTCACCCCTGTCTCCCGCCCAGTACCGCCCGGTAGCAAGCCACCACGCTGGCCAGGTGCAACTTGCATGCTGGCCAGCATGGTGGCACAACCATACGGCGCACTGACATGCATGCCTGCCAGCAACATGGCTTGCTAGTGACCCGAGGGGAATACCGCTTGTGGCCCTGCAGTCCTTAAGGAGGCTCCTACGGGGACCAAGCAGGTTGCCGGCTGCCGCTTGACCACCCACAAGTTTGAGGTCGTGGTTCACCAAATCTCCGGCTGGGAGCAGGCCACCCTGTACCCAGACACGGAGGCCTGGGCGGCGCCCTTCACCTGGTAAGGAGCACCCCTGTGTGCGACAGTGACTAGCTTATCCCCAACTCTGAATGTCATGGCTCCGCGCTTTCCCTTACAGCCAAGGGTCTTGGGTTGTGGGTCACCGCATGGTTAGCTGGCCAGCACGGGGGTGGTCAATCATCTCACCTCTTGCTGACCAGGTCCGACCCGAGGCAAGCAAGGCTAGCTAACAGCTCCGCCTAGCCTGTCCGCAGGCTTAACACCGGCCTGCGCCTCACCCGGCCACTGATGCCGCCAGTCACAGGCATCCTGGGTAAGAGATGCTGGTTGGGCATCATGGATAATTGATCCCAGGGCATGTGCGCAGCACCAGCCAGAGTCATTCCCTGCTGCCACGTGTACCGGCGCTCTCCGTGGTTATCACCGGTCCTTCTACTACTTGACCTTCGTCTCTGCAGGTTCCACCTATCCTATTGACAGCATAGCTGAGCAAGCAGCGGTGGGCACGCAAGCAGGGCTCGGCGCAGAGGTGGTGGGTGAGGCTGGCAGCGAGCGAAGCCTGTCCAGCTCGGATGCACAGCCTTTTCTGCTGACCGCCAGCATGGTGGGCTTGGCCGTTGACGAGGCCTCAACCATGCACATGCGGCGGCGCTTGCAGACCTGCTAGTCCCCTCTGCGGGTGGGGCTTGTATGGCCGGAGATTAAGTGGCTGCCACCTACAAGACGCTGACAGTCAGGTAAGCAATCAAAGAAGGAGGTCCATTGAACAAAAGCTTGCATCTTCATCAGAAACCAATTTTCCTATTGACCGGGGGAGGATGCGCTAAGACATTTCCAACGTCAAGCCACTGCTGTGGATGGGCGGGCACCTTCCCTTTATGACAGCCATTCTCCCTGGGGAGAAAGGCTCAGAAGCAGGTGACGAGGCTGACTGCTGTTTCTCTATTTTTCTTCTTACTAGCAACCCCTGGTACTGAGTAACCATTCGTCTGTCTGCTGAGGTGACTGCTTCATCATCAGTCAATGCGGGGTAGGACATTGGCTTTGGGGTTCACTATCATCGATCTTGACTACCTGCTGCCTTTATTTAGGGTGGCAGGTAATGCGATCAGGAAGAAGGTACGAGTCTACTGGGCTGACAGTTGCTGCCTTATTCGTGGAGCGTTCATGCAAGGGGGTTGTGCAGCCTTTCTGGGAGGTGCTTGAGACAGAAATTCTGTTGGGGTATGTGGGGTATCTATCTAGTCTGTCTTGGTTAGTCTGATGTTTTCGGTTGGCAGGCCCAGTTTCTAAACCATCGTCACCTCCTTCATGGCCTTCATGTACTGCTCATACCGTACGTACTGTAGTACAGTTTCTTCTGAGCATGCTCAGCAGTGCGCACTAGTACTGCAAGACCGTACTTGTCTCTGATATAGGCTTGTCTCTGAGTTATGACCTGCAAAACTTGCTTGTATAGGCTGTGCACCCAGCAAAACTTATTTGTATTGACATGAGTTTAAATTAGGAGTTCAGTCAACTAGGGAGTCCACTGTCGTGACTTGATGCTAAGACCTGGAACTCCATGGAATGCATGTGAGAACAAGGGACTTGATGCTGATCAGCTCACAAAACTTGGAATGCATACATGTGAGGACAAGGGGTCAGACAGCAGAGTGGTGCGTGCCACCTGCGTCACTTCATCACTTAGGAAAGCAGCGAGTAGGGCAACAGCGGCCATGATGCCTTGTCAAACTTCAATCAGCAGAGAATCACCTTCAAAACGTTCGCACAGCTTGAAACACAGTTTTGCCATCAACACCTCACTTTGCCACCATCACCACCTTTGCACTCGTCCATCAGGTAAGGTCCCCACTGAAGCTTGCATTCAACCCTGACAACTTCATGGCTCTCAGCCACGTCGCACTCCCTGCCACCATCCCTCAGAACCAGCCTTCTAGAGGGCCACCAGAGAGACAGAAACTGCTCTGAGCTCTGCTCCAATACTTTCTTGCGACAAGCAACCAATCGTCAAGGAATCCATGCAGCCCAGCCGGGCTGGCAGGTCCAGCCAGCCTGCAGGTCCAGCCAGCCTGGCAGCTGATGCCCTGACGGCATGAGCTTCACTGCACTTGCCGCGGTGCCCCACAAGTCCCCAGCGATAGGCACAGACAAACCTATTAGCACTCTGCACACCCAATTCATGCCACCCTGCAACACCTTCGGAGTGCCTCAACCCCAGCCCGGTTCGCTGGCAGCTTTTATCCTTGTGGTCCTAATGGAACACGCCAGGGTTCGATCCTGGGAGGAGCAACACTTTGCATTTTCACATTCTGCATTGCCGTTGGTGCGTCCCGCTATATGCTGGGTGCACAGTCTCCGCCACCCTGCAACCTACAGGTTAGCTGCCCCACACACTCTCACTACCTGCCGCCATCAACAAAGACAGCCCTGTCAATACAGTCGTACCCTATCTCGCTGTTCGCATACCCTGCCACCAAAAACGACAACAGACCCACCCGCCAGTCTAGGCTGAGCTGGTAGTCATCTGATGTCAATACCAAAGGATATGCAGGGCGACCCCAGGGGCCAGCGCCTCCCGCAGAGTGCTTGTCACCTCACCGGCTCCTGCAAGCTTGGCCCTCTTCAAGCCCCGCATGCAGCCCAACCACCCCGGTAGGCCCAGCCACGGAGACAGCTGCTCAGCACCCACAATGTTGACCCAGTCGTCCTTGAGGCCGACAAAGTCAATGCCTAGCTCCTCCAAGGCAGCGAACCCATGCTGGATGATCTGCGGCCAGGCAGGGGCGCTGGCAGCACTGGGTAGCTGCGGAGGCGCTGCTGCCTGGGGAGCGGGGGCCTGGTCCTGCTGCTGCTGATTTGGCTGCTGAGGGTCCTGCTGCGCCTGCTCCCCGCCTGCATGGCCTGCTGCAGCAGCGTCGCCCGCTGATGCCTGTGCTTGAGCCAGGCGATCTGCGGCGGCGCCTTCCAGAGGGAAGGCCGCCGTCCAGGCCAGGCTTACCAGGCGCGGCAGCGTCGCCAGGGTGAGCATGAGGGTGGTCACGGCCGCTGCTGCCAGGGGTGGGCAGTCATCCTCGTTCAAGAGGCAGTTCAGGTGCAGGAAGGTGAGGGAGGTAAGGGCGGCAAGAGCGGCGGGAGAGGAGGCAAATGCTGCAATGCTCACGCTTAGGTGTTGCAGGCTGGGTGCCACAGGGACAGGACCAGAGATGCCGAGAGGCGGGAGGCAGGCCAGAATGTACAAGTCCTGCAAATAGCAGCATGCTGCTTGTTGGTGGTGCGTGGGGCCCTTGAGGTGCAACAGCCAGCCCTGAAGGGTCAGCCAGCCCACAGGCGCACTGGCATAGGATAACCACACCTACAACAGATTCCATGGAGTTTTGGGATACTGTTAAGAGCACACTAGCGGCTGCTGCCGCATCCCAGCCTCACCAGCAGGTTTGGAAGAGTCAGCAGCTCGGAAGGCAGAGGTGCAAGGATCTCTGGGGCATAACCACCCTCCTGTGGCCCCATGCTAAGTGAGGTGAGGTTCGTCAGCTTGGCCAGCATGGAAAGCTGCTCAGCATGCACCACCTCTGGGTGCAGCTGCGCAGCAAGGCACAAAGGCAAGTGTGGGCAATTGCAGGATATTCGTCTATTTCAACCTATGTATGCCAGGGCACTGGATAGCATATGCCTTTTGCACCACACTTCTAAGTAGCCTAGAGGGCAGCCAACACTGTTCCCCACTGCCAAGGTGCCACAATCCGGTGCAGGCAGCAGCAGCAACGCCAGTAGAAGCATCAGAACCAGCAGAATTTCTCGCATCTCTGTCATGCAGTTAACAGTGTGCAGTGAGTGAATTAGGGCAGCTGCTGAAGCCTGATTCGCACCTTGAGACTGCGAAGCGCCAGCAACTCCGCCACCTGGTGAGGCACTCCCAGTTCGCCAGTGACAAGGGTAAGCGAGGTGAGGTTTTGCAGCTGCTGCAGACCTTCAGCATCGTCCAGCAGGTTCTCAAGTGTTAGCTGCTCCAACGCAGTGGCAGCAGCCAGTGCATCGGGCAGGCGGGGACGAGGGCCCGCATACCGGATTGCCAGGGACAGGCTACGCAAGGAAGTGGGCAGGCAGTCCTCTGGCAGCCCCGATGCACACTCCCAGACCTCCAGAGAGGTAAGTGTGGTGAGACGGGAGAGGCTGGCGGCGATTGTGACAGTGCTCGCGCGGCCGCCGCTGATGCAGAGCTCGCTCAAGTGTGGCAGGGCATCCAACCAGCTCCCTAGCGTCAGATTGTAGTCTCCCAAGGAAGCGCTCAGCTTGTGCAGTGCACCGTCCGCTAAGCTGTGCACGAGCTGCCGCACGACCTCGCCCCCATCTATTACTATCCTGGGCTGGGAGTCCGAGAGCCAAAGAGTCAGCGAGTGCACGAGGTGCCGCCGCCGCTGCAGGAACGGAGCGAGAGCCTGCGCTTCCTGCAAGCTGAGCCAGACCTCCAGCTCTTCCCACAGGCCGCCAAGACCGTAGGACAGCTGCCACAGGCGCCTGGTACAGCACAGCAGCCTGGCCCTGCGACATGCGCGGTCCCAGGGCGAGGGGTCAGCCGGTTAGCCACATGAGCGTGTGGCAACTCACCCCGTTGTTCGGAGCAGGGTTGCTTACCTATCTTTGGGGGTCAGACTCTCAGCTATCCTCGCAATTAGGTCGCCTGGAAGGTCTGTGAAGCCCGCAGTCTGGTGACCTGAGGTCATGTTGGTGGGTAGGTTTCAACAGCCAATGGCGAGCTGGCAAGAAAATTGGCTGCACCACTCTACAACGAAACAAGCGCATCACCAAAGGCCGATTGACTGAAGAGCCTAGGCATTAGCGCATGCCTGTTCCTGCCTTTGAAAACTGGCGCGCCATGGCGAGAGGCGAGGGCGCAAACGGATGCCAATTTGGGGTCCGATCAAAAGAACAGTCAAGATGGAAGTGCACGTGACAGTGAGGGGTCAGACAGCAGTGTGGCGAGGCCAGCTGCGTCAGTGAGCAGGCAGAATCGGAAGGGGGAACATGCTGCAAGCACAGACTCTGTCCCGGAGGCAGAAAACAACCATGTACACCTAAAAAGCTAGAGGGAGTAGGTGTCCCTGAAGTGGACTTGGTCTCTGTGTAGTATGGGTGGCAGGTAGTGCGAACAGGGAGTAAAGCTGGGCTGGACTGGACGCAACTGACAGGGCTGGATGCAGAATGAGCCTGAGTCTTGCCATATATTAGTATGGGTGGCAGGTAGTGCGAACGGGGAGTAACCTGGGCTGGACTGGACTGACAGGGCTGGATGCAGAATGAACCTGAGTCTTGCCTGAGTTCTGAGTTATATTGCCGAAAATATATACTAGAGGGTGAACCTGGGGAAGGCAGATACCTCTGGGTGACTTGTGGAAGGTGGCTTGGGGAAGGCAGCCGTTGACTGTTAGCACAGAGGAAACTGAAAGGGGGGTGGGTGCACCTGGGGTGACTCGGGGGAGGGTGCCGCAGACTCGTAGTATATTTGCTATCTTGCTAGCACTCCCACGACTTTTACAACTTGGCAGAGCGCCAGCGCCTCACCGCAATAGATGGAGATGCAGCCGCTGAGCTTTGCTCCAACATTTTGTTACCACAAACACTCCAAGCCAAGCAATCCATGCAGCCCAGCCGGCTCGGCAGATCTAGCCAGCCTGGCAGCTGATGCCCTGAGAGCGTGTGCTTAAACGCACTTACTGCGGTGCCCCACAGTTTTTCCAGCGGTAGGCAAAGACAGACCAACTGACAGTCAGCTCGTCCCATTCACACCGCCCTGCTAATTGCACGTCAGCTGCCCCACACCCTCACTACCTGCCGCCATCAACAAAGACATCCCTGTCAGTACAGTCTTCTCCTATCTCTCTGTTTGCACTCCCTGCCACCATCAACGAAGACATTCTCCACCTGCCAGCCTTGGCTAAGCTGGTACTCGTCTAACCTCAATACCAGCTTTGCAACGCAACCCCTGGGGGCAGCGCCTCCCGCAGCACTCCTTTCATTTTGCCGCCTCCCAGAAGCGAGGCCTTTTTCAAGCCCCGCATGCAGCCCAGCCAGCCAGGCAGTGCCAGCCACGGGACAAGCTGCTCAGCACCCACAATGTTAACCCAGTGGTCCTGAGGGTCACCTAAGTCGAGGTTCAGATACGTCAAGGAGGGGAACCCACGCAGGATGAGCCCCGGCCAGTCAGGGGCATTGGCAGCGCTGGGCAGCTGCTGGGGCGCTGCTGCCTGCGGAGCGGCGGCGTGCTGCTGCTGGTTCGGCTGCTGAGGGTCCTGCTGAGCATGCGCCGCCCCTGCATGACCTGGGACTGCAGCAGCGCCGCCCGCTGGCGCCGGCGCTTGAGCCAGGCGTGCCGCCGCGGCGCCTTCCAAAGGAAAGGACGCCGTCCAGGCCAGGCTCGCTAGGCGTGGCAGCGTTGACAGGGTGAGCATGAGGGTGGTCACAGACGCTGTTGCCAGGGGAGGGCAATCCTCCTCGTTGAAGAGGCCATTGAGGTGCAGGTAGGTCAGGGAGGTAAGGGAGGCAAGAGCGGCGGGAGAGGGGGCAAACACTGCAATGCTCACGTCAAGGTTTTGCAGGCTGGGCGACACAGGGCCAGGGCCAGAGACGCCGAGAGGCGGGATGGAGGCATGTATGCGCATCTCCTGCAAACAGCAGCACAGCTGCTTGTTGGTGGTGCTTGGGGCCATGAGATTCAGCAGCCAGCCTTCGGTAGGTCAGTCAGTCCACTAAGAAGCGACCTACAGACGCACTGGCAGATGATACCACACATAGACAGCATACTCCATACTCCATTCACTTGGTCAGGTGGCAGGCAATGCGGATCAGAGTTCTGGACAGACAAGGCTGTCTGCACTTATGCTGCGTGTCTGGCATGTGATGTTATCCATTCGGATCCAACTATTATAGTTGGCAGCTCACCGGCGGCGGCTGACACATCCCAACCTCACCAGCAGGTATGGAAGGCTCAGCAGCTCGGATGGCAGAGGCGCGAGGATGAAGCCAGCATATCCACCATCGACAGGTGCAAAGGTCAGTGAGGTGAGGTTCGTCAGCTGGGCTAGCAGGGCAAGCTGCTCAGCTTGCACCTCCTCGGCGTGCACCTGTGGAGCAAGACACGGAAGGCAATTGCGGGCCACTGGTAAGGTAAACATTCTGTTCAAAGTGTGTGTCTAAGAGGCCTTGGTTGTGTAGGCCTTTTGCACCGCATTGGGCTGCCCCCATGCCCAAAGCACCCAGAGGGCAGCCAACGTGCTTCCCCATCGCCAAGCTGCCACGACCCGCTGTGCATGCATGCAGCAGCAGAGCGCATTTCTGCTCTGCTGTAATGCAGCGAACAGATTGCAGAGGGGGAAGCAGGGCAGCTGCAGGAACCGCAGTCCTCACCTTGAGGCTGCGGAGCGCTACTAACTCCGCCACCTGGACAGGCACTCCCGACTCGCCAAAGCCAATGGTCAGAGAGGTGAGGTTTTGCAGCCGCTGCAGGCCCTGAGCATCTTCCAGCGTGTTCTCCATTACTGTTAACTGTTCCAACGCAGTGGCAGCAGCCACCGCAGCGGGCAGGCAGAGGCGGCCCGCACAGTGTACTGACAGGGTAAGGCTTCGCAAGGAGGTGGGCAGGCAGTGCTCTGGCAGCACCGGTGCACAGGCTTCGATGTATAAAGAGGTTAGTGTGGTGAGGCGTGAAAGGCTGGCGGCAAGTGTGACAGGGATCATGGTACCGGAGATGGAGAGCTCGCTTAAATGTGGCAGGGGCACCAGCCAGCTCCCCAGCGTCAGGTTGCAGCGGCCCAAGGAAGCGCTCAGCTTGCGCAGCGCACCGTCCGCTAAGCTGTGCACGAGCTGCCGCAGGACCTCGCCACTATCCATTGCTGTCCTGGGCTGAAAGTCCAAAAGCCAAAGATTCAGCGAGTGCACCAGGTGCCGCCGCCGCGGCAGGAACGGAGAGAGAGCCTGCGCTTCTTGCAAGCTGAGCCGGAACTCCAGCTCTTCCCACAGGCCGCAAAGACTGAAGGACAGCTGCCACAGTTGCCTGGTACAGCACAGCAGCCGGGCCCTGCGACATGCACGGTCAAAACGAGGGGTAACCAGTTGGCCGCAAGGGGGCATGGCAACAATGTTTATAGCAGGGTTGCTTACCTATCTTTGGGGGTCAGATCCGCAGCTATCCTCGCAATTAGGTCGCCTGGAAGGTCTGTGAAGCCCGCAGTCTGGTGACCTGAGGTCATGGTGGTTAGGTTTCAACAGCCAGTGGCAAGCTGGCAAGACATTGACTGCACCACTCCGCAAGAGAGAAGAGCATTAGCGTAGGCCGTCTGGCTGAAGGGGGTAGGCATTAGCGCGCAGGCCTATCCCTTTGAAATTGTTGTTGGGGGGGCTTATCCCTTTGAAAACTGGCGCGTCATGGCGCGAAGGGATGTCAAGGGCGTATGCGTGGGGCGTCCGGACGTTCAATACGGCTTTAAGATCCTATTTAACACTATATTTGCTATCTTGCTAGCACTCCCACGATTCCCACTTGCCAGGGCGCCTCATCAACAGCTCTTCTTCGCAGGATTCGAAGTTGACTCAACGACCGTACAGTTGAACGAACAAGTTTTTGCAAAAACTCTTTGGCTTCATGCAAAGGTTAGTCCACGCAACGTTGATAGACAAACTTGGATACTTGCACTGTCATCTTATACATGTATCCAACGTTTTTCAAGGACTGCATGCACAGCAAAAGTTGCACTATTGTAGGGCTTCGTGGCATACAACATTCACCCAAGGTTAGCCTGGCTCTGACCCACAGACGGGGATCATATGATCGTCTTCGGCCGGCTTCTCTGGCGCCCTTGGACGCATCGAGCCGCGGGAGCCGGTGCGAAGCTATTTTCCTCCACTTGACATACTTCTACGCTGCTACGACTGTTCCCCAGACGCCTGACATCCATTATTCGAGCAGCATCAGTCGCCATGCGTGGGTTGTCGACTGTGGCCCTTGCAGTCCTGCTGCTATGCAGCCTTGGGCAGCCAGTGCTTTCCAGGCAAGCAGCAAGCGAGTGTCACTTCAGTGCCAAGAGAGCAAGCTGCTACACAACAGGCGCCAAGGGAACCTTCCATGTCACATGTTGGTTTATTTATGGACCCTGCTCAGTCCAAGGGCTTCCAGCAACCTCAGGGCTGGGAACTAAACCCGGTTGCTTGCCATGTGCAGGACCCTGGACGCAACTACACATGCCAGACAACTGAGGCAGAGTAAGCTCCTCGTCCGTTAATAACCGAACCGCATGTCAGACGGGCAGGCTACTGGCTTGTCTGAACCCCCATGCCTTGGTGTACTTCTCGCCAGAGACACACCTGCTGCTGTGATTTTGCCCACCTCAAGCTCACGCCGCAAGGTGTTGCAGGTGCCGTCTCCGTTTCACAGGGCCGCGACACCGCTACTGCTGGAGCCTTTGCGGGGCCCAGCGGGGCCTCCACCACTGGGTCTGCAACTGGTGGAGCAGCAACCACCATGCAGCGCTCTGAGTTTATGGTGAGCTGCGATTCACGCGTGTAGTCACTACACTGGCCCCTCATAGACCCCACTTATGGGGGACTCAGTCCGGCATGGTCAGGTGGCAGTATGCTGTTAGACTGGACTATGCTGGACTAGTACCTGGACCTGGGAGGTGGCCGGGGTTCGCAGCGCATTTTCACTGGGTTTGCATGCGAGGTGGGGGCAGGTATGATGCAGCAGTCCGAGTGTATGGCAAGTTGTGCCGATCACGCTTGCCATGTGCTTGGTGAATGCCTCCCCCCAAGTGAGACTGTCAGCAGCTGGGTCTGCCGCCTTGTGCTGGACCCGCTCAAATTGGCCAGCTGGACAGTTTGGGTGGGTGCAGTCTTACGCTCGAGGTACTGCCTCCCTAAGGCAACAGATCCGATGCCTGGAAGCTTGAGGCCGTCTGTTGCACAACTCCATACCGCTTCCAGCTGTGGGTGCTGACAAGCCTACCGTCTGGCGTGGGGCAGAAGCCTATCAGCTAAAATATACTTAGTGCTGGACTGCCGCAGGGTGCCGTTGACGAGTGTGCCCAGGGACCCGCCCCATCTGTTGCTTGCTCAACCCGTGCTCCTGGCAGTAAGTAGCCCTGCTAAGTCCACAGGGACGAGCAGTTTGGACGAAACCTTGGCTTGGCCCTGTAGCGATGCACTTGACTGTGGTCAGGTTGGAGAGACAGGGTGGGGAGGCGTA
>BBXU01000341.1:0-39699 GCA_001598975.1 Parachlorella kessleri
CCCCATACGGCCATACCGGCAGACATCCCCAGATGCCGATGCACAGGCAACAGCAACAGAGCTCCGAGCCAAGGTTCCCAAGGCAGACATATGCTAAGCCAATGTGCATATCAACTGAGACCTTGCCTGCAGTGCCGAGGGCTGCCTTGTGCAGCTGGTGCAAAGCACACAAGCAAGAGCCGTGCTCTTGAACACTGCATGCAAGCTAGCAGGCAAGCTACTGGGCAGCATTTACCGCATATTCGGACCGCTGCATGGTTGTGGCAGGGCCGCCAGTAGCGCTGCCGGTGGTCGAAGCACCGGAGGGGCCAGCCGTTGCGGTGGCGGTGGCACTCTCGCCGCCCCTGGAGATGGAGATTGCGTTGATTGGCGGCTGGCCTGCAGCAGGCGCAGGGGCAGGTAGCACCCTTGCATGACAGGCAGTAACCTTCCAGACACCCAGCAGAAGTTGGCAGGAGGAGGGGATCCCTCTTGAGGAGGGCCCACGCTACAAGGTAGGCACGGCTGTTGAGGGCAAGTACAGGCTCCCCAGTCCTCATAAGTCCCCATGGCCATGCAAGCCGCTTGCAAGGCCACTCAGTGACTGAACTGGACAAACCATGCAGCCTCTCAGACACCTCAAGGCTTGCAAAACGCGGTGAAGCTGCCTGGGTGGCGCAGCCTGCCGTGCGTACTGCTTGCTCTCCGTGCTTGACATAGCCATGATGAAGGCTTCACGTCCCGTAGAAACCACTTTTGGAGAGCGACACAGGCTTACCGAAGGCAGGGGCGGCCGTGCCACAGACCAGTAGCACCGCCAGGACAGCTACTTTGCTCGCCCGCATGGTTAAGAAGAGCAATTTACAAAGAATCTTGTGATGATGAGCAGGCTAATTGCGACGGCAGAGAGCCTTAGGAGTCTGTAATGAGCAGTCCAACCTTGGCGGGTGGGAAGCCACAAGAAACTGGGGCAAGGAAAGCGCCAGCAGACCACGAGCAGACCCCAAACTTGGATTTCACCCGTGGATCGCTACAAGGATAGTATCTCGCCATGTGGGAGTGATGATGTAAAAAATGGTAGAAATGGTAGAAGCAGCTACAAGCACGATCAGCAGCAAGGTTGAGCAGATAAATGCACACATGCACGTTGGCCCAGTGGTGCAGTATCAAGCCCACAAACAAAGCCAAGATGGAAGCAAAAACAGAATAGCCGCCAAGGCAACCAGTACTGCACGAATAGAGCAAAGCTGGTCTTCTCAGCTTCGCAACACTACATAGCGGTAGTGCTGGGTTAACTTGCCCTGAGCTCAATCTCAAGCATGGTGGCTAGCTGGTGCCGCAGCCGCTGCAGCTGCTGGTCACTCTCTGGCAGCCCTGGAGCCAGGCCGAGGCATTCATAAGGCCTCCCCAGCAAGGAAAGGCTACCGCTGCTGCCGGCGCTGTCACCGCACTGATGACTTCGGTTCTCATCCTCTGCCGCGCCCTGCAGGCCATCAGGCTGTTGCCGCTGCTGCTCTGCCGCTGCTGCTGCTTTGGGTGCCCCCTCGTCACGTCGCTTCGCATCCGCCGCCTGCCGCTCGTGCTGCGGCCACAGTGTGAGGTCGTACCAGCTCCTAGGCAGGCCTGCCACACCCCTCTCATCATGGTTAAAGGGGCCCTTCAGGAGGTCGGGGCACAGCTCTAGAAGCAGGGAGCGGAACGTGGGGCCGGGGTCCACACCTAGAGCGTCGCTGATGGCCTGGAACCAGGACACACCTGCAGTACACAGGGAGCAAGGTGTGGGGCTTTCTCACCCAAAGCGGGGCAATGTTCAAGGTACAGCAAGCTCTGCAACCACCTCCCCATCTTCCCAAGCCCCACCAGATACTTGATTCCCCATGTGCAAGAAATCCAAGGGTCCTCACAGGGAAGCAGCTCCTTGACGCGCTGACGGGCACAATCAGACAGTATCAGGAACATCAACTCAGCCTGTATTCAGCTGAGTGTTGTCAAATAGTTTCACGACCCCAAAATGGAGGCGCTGGTCACTCACCCACCTTCCACCTAGCACTGTCGGCTCAAAGCTATCTCTGCTCTATCTGTTCACCGATACCTGCCGCTCGCTGCACACAATGACTCACCCACGGCCACATGGTTGCGCTCCTCCAGCGCGATCTGGTGCACGATGGCCGCGGTGCGGTTGTCGCCCCACCCCACCAGCTTCTCTGCCAGGCGCTTGCCCGCATCCAGGCCCCGCGCCTCCTGGCTCATGGGCACGATGGCCAGCCGGGCAAACAGGTCGCCTGCAGTGCAAGGAGGGTAGCCTTGGGACCTTGAGCCATACTAAGGGGCTTAGGGTACCTGGACTGACTCGTCTACCAAGGCGGTGGTGGGTGTCCAGGCCCTGCACCTCCTGGCTTATGGGGACTCGCAAGCCAGGGAAACAAAAAGCAAAGGCAAGGCAGCCTACCAGGGAACCCCCATCCAGGACAACTTAGAAAACAACCCCACCACCCTCCCAGCTACCAAAGCAACCAGCCTTTTACCCCCTGCACCCACCTGAGGACATCTCAGCCCCCTCCCACAGCAGGTTGTGCGCTGGCATGCAGCCGTACTCGTAGCCCAGCTCCCCCAGCCGCTGCAGGCACCACCGCAGGTGCCGCGCCTCGTCATCGGCCACCCTGTATAGAGAGAGCATGGAGTGCAGGGCAGCCACTCAGGTGGATCCTTTTAACTGTGGATCCTAACTGTGTCCAGCCCGCGCTTCAGGAGACAGAGCACACCCTGTGCCTGGTCAGCAATACCTCTGCAGGGTTGCTGTTACTTCTCTCCTCCATGGATGCTGCATTCGCAAGGGGCACATGGTGACAAATTGCACTAGGTGCATGGATCTCAAACTCTGCACAGGAAACAGGGAAGTCCACCAAGTAGGGCCAAACCTGGCGATAGGCACGATCACAGAATGCTACGAGCCACCAAGATATGGCTGCATTCATTGCTGAGCATGTAGAAAGCCCCTGGCGGCAGCTAGCCCCCAACATGGGGACGTATTTTGTAACTGCGCACCATCGATTGGGGCAAGGAAACTGCCTAGCACACCCTTGAGTTAGGATGTTGCGGGGCTAGCGCTGAACACCTTGCCACGTTACGACAAGAAAAACAAAGCAAGTCGCAGAAAGACCTTGCACACCTGGCAAACCACAAAGATGAGACCCTACCTCCAGCAGGCCCAATGTTGAGTACCTTCCACGTACAGCGCAAAGCGCAAGTCCCACAGGGACTACCCTCACCTGGCAAAGTCCGCATAAAAGTCATCAGGAAGTCCCAGTCCTGAGAACCGAGCCACGGTGTCCCAGGCAAGGTCTATGGCGTTCAGCTCAATGTGGGCCAGGTTGTGCAGGGTGTAGACGTTGAGCGGCAGGGGCGAGGCCTTCAAGGAGGGGATCTGCTTGGGCGGCACAAGCTGCAGAGAAGGCAACATGGGAGAGAAAGGAGGGGTGGGTGTCAAGGCACCAGGCTACGGCCCCAAGCTTTGGTGCGCCAGGTGGTGACGTTAAGGGAGAGGAGTTTGAGGATGGGAACTACTTGGGCAGCAGTCACTGCAGGAAAGGCGCGTTGTAAGACGAGGAACGGATTAGAATTTGCGCAGCAGGGGTAAAATCGAGCAGAGGGAGTCTGTTAAGTGTCACTGGCTGCAGGCAAGCCACATGGGAGCGAGACGAGAGCAAGCCGCTCGCCTCGGTACCTAGCCTACAAACAGCCACTGTCGCATTTCCAAGATCAGCAAAGGTTTGTCAGGATTACCTCAGGCTTGTCAGGCCTTGCCGGCGCCGCAGGTGCCTCAGCCGTGCCCACCGGCATCCAGCCCCCCTTGAAGGCCCGCCAAGCCTCATGGGTCAAGGATGCCTTCTCGAGGGGATCTGTAAAGGGACGAGCTTCAACTGTCACTAGTCTAGTCCCACTGAGTGTGCGTCCGTCCGACAATTTTGCTTTGAGTTGCCAACAGCGGCTCACCAATATCCAGGCCCTCTCCCTGCCAGGCTGTGTAGTGGGACCTACTACATGCAGACTGCCAATAGGCCTGGAGGCTACGACAGTGCTGTCATACCCTCCCAAGTGAGTAAGCGTAACCCAGCAGTACTGAACCCCGTGGGTGCTGCCAGCATCTTCGCAAAACAGAACGGTTGCTGGGGAGGCAAGCAATACACACTGGGCTTGGAAACGCTCCCGCAGAACCAACCTGGTGTCAGCAGCACCTGCCGAGCACATTCCGCCAACGAGTTCCCAAGAGCGATGCTAAATTGCTGCTGCTGGTGGGGTGGAATCTCTGCCTCCGCTGGAATCCCCGCCGCCGCTCTCGTATGCCCCCACAGAAGTCTCTCATCGACCACAGCCAGCCGCCACGCTTGAAGGCCGGGCCAGCTGTCGTCAATACTGCGAAGACCTCCACGGCCAGCCTTGCTGCTGTTTGTATTGCTTGGGCTACTACTCGTACTACTGGTCGTGCCGCTGCTGCTGCTATTGCTAGTTGTGGCGGTGCAGATGGGCTGGGCTGCAGGTCCTGCGGCCGTGCTTGCCCTGGCTATGAGATATCCGTGCAAGCCTTGGCAAGGCTTGTACTTACAAGCGAACGGAAGAAGTCTGCGAGAGAGTAGCAGGCTTGGCTTGAGCGACATGGGCGACATGAAATGACCCCTATACAAAGGTGTGCCTCGATTGGGATATTCAATAACTGCAAAGCTTTCTGCGGGGGTGTGGCTGAGGCGGCATGTCTCCATCTCCATCGGGAGGATATGACTTGCCTGCTGTGGTGACCGTGCAAAGGCGCCACAACATGATCTGCGAGCTCCCACAGCTAGATCTACGATTTCATCTCGATAGACGCCAACTAGAGCATTGCGGACTATTTGCCAAGGTTTGCCTGTTGCGTTGCTCCCCAGGGGACGAACTTCCCCTCGACCTCGTCTTGTGCCATGTGGGACGGCTTCCGAGGCAGAGAAGGCACGGAAACCTTCAAGTAACGGGAGTCATAAAAGGGAGAGAGCGGGGGCACCCTTTGTGATCCGCAAGCGCACAAATTGCAGCAGCAGCGCCTGGCGTGGCAACCTAGGACTTTGCGAGGCCAGCAGTGGCAGTGGTCATGATCAACAAGCGGTTAAGCACGAGCTAGCGCAGTTGCAGCTGGTACAGCTACGGCCAAAGGGGGAAGGACAGTGGGCGAGCGTATGGGGGCCTGGTTCGCTTCGCAGGCATGGCAGCTGCAGACATTGAGGCCCAGCCGGCAAGCAACGGGAAGTGCCTGACGTGAAATCACTTGGAGTGGGCGTAAGCAATTTCTTGCAACTCTGGGAGTGGAAACTCTCAAGGAGCGGCCCTTTTACTTGCATCGTGACGAGCTGGAGTGATGCTGCTCCATGTGTGGTGTGGCGTCCAGTCACACAAATCATCTGTTAATGGTGGCAGGCTCTGTGGACTGAGGAGAGATACGGGTGAACTGTACTGACAGGCTGAAGCAGTTAAACTCTCATGTTATATATTTGTTGAGAACTTCACGTTGGGTTGGCACTGCTTACTCTCCAACAGCCTTGCCGTGATAAAATGTTTCAATATCTTATTGTAGCCGACGAAAACTGATGCTCTCCCACCTCTGTCGCCTCGCCTGCTTGGTCTGATCTGCCCCTTTTCTCCACAGCAGAGTGCTGCTTCCGTCTACTTGCTGCAAGCAAGCTGGGGCACTTCCTGGAGGAGCTGGACCTGATCAGGTTGACCTTGAGGAGCCCAGCCCAAGTTTGCCTCGGATTGGGCGATGATCCTGTAGACTTCATCCATGACCAGGGCAAAGAGCTCTGGGCAGAGCACACCAACTGCTATGTCTCCCTGGGAAGTCCTGCAGGAGTTATGTTCTCTGCCACCCATGCTTATACTATGACTATCCTGTTGGGCAACAGAGGAAGAAGAATGGTTAGCATGCATAGCAATGAGAGGTGTACGCCAAAGCAGGGCAAAGCACGTGGCCATCTGGCCGGGCTTGCCGGGGAGACATAGCACATGGTGTGCTCTGCCCAGAGCCTCTTGCCCTGTTTGTGGGTGAAGTCTTTCAGGGTCGTTGCCTGGACCGAGGCGAACTTGGGCTCGGGCTCCTGAAGCTGGACCTGATCAAGTCCAGCTCCTCACGAGTGCTCCAGCTTGCCTGCAGCAGGTAGACAAAAGCGACTTTGTTGTGGAGGGACAGATCTATAAATAAATAATGTATAGCAAACGTTTGACTTGAGACAGAGTTGACGCTGTGTATCATGGGCTGCGCACTTTGGAGTTCTGCATGTCACTTGGGTTCCAGGAACCCATAAAAAGTCTTCCGGGGCTCTATTGTTGGTTGGAGGTGGGAAGGTGTACACACCTGTGCAGACACAATGTTTCGCCTCTTATCGGCACTGACTAAACTGCCTATTCCTTTGCCGTAGCCTACCTGACTGAGGGTGGGGTTATGTGCTGGGCCCTTTACAGTTTGCCAAGGATTATGAAAGAACATGTTATTGGGGATGCAAGTGACAAGCCTGAGGGACAGCCTGCGTTGGACTATGGTGGCTGTCAACAAGTCCATCACCATGCTGCGCCTGCTGCCGTTGGGGGCGCGCCAACACCCTGGGACCTTCTCAACACCGAGCATTAAGGTTGATATTGTTTTGCGAAACCTTGTACAAGCTTTGTTCACGTGCACGCTACTTGCAAGGCGGTCGCAGCATCGTCATGCCCAAGCGTAAGCAGCCTGAAAGCGGCTCTGCCAACGAGCCTTCCACCCAAACACCTAAGCAGCCAGACAACGCGTTGCCCCAGATGCGGAGCCCTGCTCGAGATCAGGACCCAGAGATTCCCTCTGAGCTCACCTGCCCCCTGTGCTTCGAGTTGTTGTACGAACCAGGTTGGTATTGGCGTCTTACGGCTTAGTCTGCCCTCTCATGCTGGCACGATGAGCAAGGGTGTCCCACGAATGTGACAGGCTTTTGCAGCTTCCCTGGTGGCAGTGGCCGGCTTTGGTTGGTGTGTCGGTCTTACTGACGGAGCTGTGCTTTGTGGGCTTCTGTAGTCGCCACACCTTGCAGCCATACATTCTGTGCACACTGCTACTCGCGTGTTTTCCAAGTCAGGCGGGCTGGCGACGCAGCTGCCCTTGAGGAGCGGCGACGGGACTGTCCCATGTGCCGGTGAGCTTGCATCACCACCCAGGAAGTGTGGGCATGCGTACCACCCACCAGGTGTGCCCTCACAATTGCATTGTTACAAGCTCGTGTGTGGCCGTGGTGCACGCATATAGGGTGAGGAGGCTAGCGCTAGCTACATCGTCTAGTATTCACAGCGAGAGGGTGTGTGTTTGTCGTTTGCCTGCAGGCGCTCCCTCCTGCTGAGCGATGCTAGAAGCCAGGAGGAGGTCGCACAGCGCGTAGCAGCGCAGCACCCAGCCCTGCATGCTGCACGTGCTGAGGAGGTTCAGAAGGCAAGTAGTGAGTGCCGACCTGTCTGCCAAAGCCAGAGGTCGGCTGAACGTCGTGCTTACAGAAGGTGTCCCAGTGCAAGGGGCACCTCCGCGTCAAGCCCGTGCTGCCACCAGCAGCCCGAGCTTGTCACATGCATGCCTCTGCACTGCATGTGCTGCGTACTGGTGCAAGAGCTAGGCTGGCTGGGTGTGTGTGCGCAGGAGAAGGAGCGGTTGGCGATGAGGCAGGTGGAGTACAAGCGGCTGTATGTAGGCAACTACCATGCCGTGCGTTTCGGCCAGGTGGGGAATGCCACCCCTTGTCAGTGACATGTGGGACAAACCCGTCAAGAGGTCATGTACGCAAGTGGCTTCGAATAGGCAACTTGCGTCTACCGTGAATAGGCAACTTGCGTCTACCGTGCCTTGCTGGAAAACGGTGCCATCAGCGGTTGCAGTTTAGTGGATGCCCTGACATATCATCCAAGCTGCAAGTTGGACGTCCCTACGACTGGCGGCACTCTTGCGATGGTGCTGGGTCTGGTACGCCCTGCCTGCATTGACCCCCAGTAGTTCCTGCCGATGTGGCGCAGGGGTCCAACCACCATGACTGGACCTTCTTTGTGCGCATGGACACCCGGGAGGATGAGGAGCTCTTCATAGACAGGGTGGTGGTGAGTGGCTGGCTCAGGGGCTGTTGGCTGACATTGAACGCATAATGGGTAGGGGGTGGTCAGCGGCAGCTAATAAATACCTTACTGCTGGGAGTGGTCTCGCTGCCCGGTGCGCAAGGCTGGCTACCACCATTTTCGCCAAAGTGGAGAGCCGCAGTAGCTGCTTACTAGGGGCAACTACCCGGCTGACGCAAACCCAAGTTGTGGGCTTTTTACAGCTGCCTTTGTTGCGCACGGTTGTGTGCTCTTGCCTGCCCTCCTCTTGTTGATGTCTTTCTCCAGGCGTGGCTGCACCCGAGCTGTGGGCTCCTCTGCTGCGGGCCTTACAATGACCTTCGCTGCAGCTGTGTGCCAGGGCCTGCTCTCATTTGTTTCCAACGCCTGCCCCGCCCCTCCAGGTTCGGCTGCACCCCACTTTCCACCCCTCCACCATCTCACTGGACAGGGCCCCCTTCCAAGTCAGGCAAGCCCCCCTGCCTGCCCCAGGCCCTTTAGGGTTAGGCTTATTGCTCGTTGCTTCTTACATTTCCATGGTGACAGATTGTTACCCTGTTTTCGGTATCGTGACGTGCGGAACGCCGGTGCCAGGCAAGCAGGCAGGCAGCAAGGCTATGGCTGCAGCCTGCCACCCCCTGCAGCCTGCCAAACCCCCCGCGGTGCAACACCCTCAGGGAGAGGGGATCCCATCCCTTCGCCTTACGAGCGGCTGCGCTGGGGCGTTTGTGAGGCCACCGTGGCGGTCCGTTCACAGGCTCAAGCCAGCCACCTGGAGAAGGTGCCGTATCCTGAAGATCTCCTGGGGTTCCTGGCCCCTGCAGGCGGCTGGGCTGGGGCATCTTTGTGGTCACCGCAATCGTGCTGTTCAAGGAAGAGTGGGGCCACGACCCGCTGGTGGCATCCTGGATGCTGGACTTTGACGGGCAGGTGGGCGTCTGTAAACTCTGTTAGGGCAGATCTGTGGAATTTTGAAATCTGGTGGTGGGGCAGATCTATGATCCAAGTAGGGCAGGGGACAGTGGTGGACAGCACTGGGCATGGGCAGGTGAGAAGCAGGTTAGGATGGATGTGACCGTATCAGGGAGGAGTGAAAAAGGGATAGCAAGGTGCTGGGGTTCCAGCTGCCAGTTGATCAGTTGACGGAGGTTGACAGGGCAGAGGATGGTGGGGAGCACCTGTGTGGGGGCAAGGCAGCGGGGCATGGTGGGCTCGGCTGTGGTTAAAGGCAGCTGGGAAGCGGGGCGGCCTACGAGTCATGGATGTCGTCATGGATCTTGTAAGCCTTGCCGGTGAGGGAAATTTGGCTAGAGGAGGCCGGACCCAAACTCTGCAAGGCGGCAAGGAATGTGAGAGCAAGATTATATATTGCCTTGAGCAGCAGACTTCGGCAAGCAGCAGTAGCAAACAGCTGGGAGGCAAGGGTCGTTGGCGGAGCTGCGGCTGCCGCTGGCGCGACCCATGCCCCGTGCCATGCCATGCTGTCCCCCGCTACGCATGCTATGTCTCTTAGCATGCCAGCTGGCTTGCTGGCCATGCACTGCAGGGGTCACAGCAGGAGATAGAGATCGAGCTTGTGAAGGACACAGGCAGCGGCGGGGAGGCGGCAGGGCCACAGCAGCTGCAGCAGGGGCGGCGGAGGAGGAGAGGGACAGGTGGGCAGCCCGCCTGCCGTGCAAGTTTAGTAAGGCTGGATTTTGTGGAATCCTGCTGTATTGCTGTCGGCTATGTCTCCAGCATCGTCGGCGCATGTTGAGTCTGGCGGCACTGCTGTTGTCAGTTGACAACTTTGAAAGCTGCTGCTTTGACATTAAACCTGGGAGTTGGCCAAAGAAAATCCCCTCATCGTCACCCTCCCACCCCATATGCACGTACTGCACTTGCCAGACCGACTCTTCTGCGCGAGTGCTAGTGTAAGTGATATACCTGAAGCAAAAGACAGCTGCAACTGGCATGCTTGAAGACTTGGCGAGGTTGGCTGCTGCAGGTGGGGTGCTGGGTCAGCAGCAGCCCGCCACCGGCAGCACGGCTGGCGAGGCCCGCGACTGGCGAGAGGCAATATTGAGAGGACTGGCAGCGGTCAACGATGATGACGAGGATGAGTCATGGCACCCACAGGTGAGTCAAACCCGTGTTCCTGGCAGCCCGTGAGGCGCGAGTGGCGATGTTGAGGGACTGGCATCAGTCACCTATTTCATATGGAAGAGTGACAAGGCCTCAGGGGCAGTCAGGTTCCTTGGGGCAGGCGCCCAAAGCGGGCCTGTGATGTCAAGAAGCCAAGCATTAGGATTTTTGCTGTCAGCATAAACGAATCGGACTGGGCGCGGTCAACTTTGAACGCAGTTCTCTGCTTTGCATGAACCAATGCGTCTGTGTGCCTACCTGCATGTCTTGAGCTCATCTTGCAGTGTGTGCTGCTCCTTGTTGGCAACGGACCAAAGTGGGGTCCGCAGGTTAGCCAACCTGTGTCTTGCAGGGCGGCATGCAAAGGATGCTCTGTTGTGGCTATGGGTTGCAGGACCAGGAGGTCAGCAGCAGTGAAGGCGAGGAGGAGGGTCCGGGGGGTGCTGATGCTGCTGAGGGGCGAGGGGGATCAGATGCTGATTCCGAGGGTGCCCTCGGCCGCAGCGATCACGAGACTGAGGAGGGAGGCGGGGAGGGTAGCGAGGATGAAGATGCTGGCGAAAGGTGAGGTCGCCTACTGCGAAGGCTTAGTGCTTCTGGGCCACAAACAGCCATGGCACATAATTTTTGGCCCGGTGTACTCTTAAATCCAAATGTTGTGTGCCCAGAGGGACTGGAGCGTGGTCGTGAGGTATGTACATTTCCCAGCGTTCCACTGCTTGCCTAGCGTGCACTGCCTTCCCCACAATGCCGGCAGCGTGCCGATCGCTGTCATTCCTAGCAAGTCCCCTCCACCCGGCCCTGCCCTGCGTTGCATGGTTGCAGCCCGCCCCCCACTATCAGCGCGGGCGCGGCACTGAGCCTGTGCCTGACGCTGACCACTCTCTGCACGCTTTGGGAGGCGCCCTAGCATGCTGTGCCCGCTGGGGAGCTGACGCTGACCACGCTCTGCCCGCCCTGCACGCGCTGCAGCCCACGGGACCTGGCCGGCGACTACTATCCCCTACGCTACCGGACGCTGTTTGGCTCACCACGGCACAGCTCGGGTGGCAGCGACGAGGGCCCCACGTATAATGATGACGAGCAGGATGAGTCGGAAGGGGAGGGCGCGCAGTCAGGGGGCCGCCAGGGCTGAGGGGTGGGCTGATGTGGCTGTGTGGGAGGGACGGAGGCAAGGTCAGGAGAACTTTGAGAGATTATGGTCAGGGTTAGGTGTCAGGGGCGTAACTTGCGAGCTTTTGGAAAGACGTGTGTGCTTTTCTGTGCCTGGCGCTTGGCAGCATGATGCCTGTGCGAATATTTTTGGAGCTGCAACAAGAGGGCGGAGTCCTGCTGGCGTACTTGATAGTCCGCTTGGCTTGTACACACAGCCGCCCCGCTGAGCACACAGCATCTCTATATCTTTTCCTCAGGACACAAGGATCGTGCAGAATTGCGAGCATAGGCAGTGAATGCATATTGCAATACGGAGGCATCATTTGCCACCGTAGTATGTCGCCTTTGCAATTTGTAGAGTCAAAAAACGTGGCTAGGTTAGTGATGGGCAGAGTCGTGCTTGCACCAGCAGGGTTGGGAGGGAAACTGGAAACTAGGTAAATGCAAATCAGGCAGGTTTTGGAGACATTGCTGAGGTGTGAGTTGTGTGCACCATGTTCAATAGCCTTGTAGGTTTAGTGTATAGTATGATTTGGATATTGCATGTACACAGCAAACCAGGAGTACTCAATCTCCACCTGCGGTGCCTTGCGCAGTGGTCGGCCATGTTGGCTGTGTCAGGGCGAGCAGGGGTATCTCTCAAAGGATACCCTTCGTTTGTAAGCAGCATGTGCCTCTCATCCTCTCAAAGACGAGCATAGCACACTTGATGTTGTAGAAACTGGGCTGAGAAACCTTATAGGGCTTGTACAAACTTAGGCACGCCCCACAGCATACCTTGCATCCAACCCTGTCAGTTCAGACAGTTCACCCCTCCCCTCACTGCCTGCAATCAGTAACAGCTTGTGATCCACATACACAGGGTTATAGGCTGTAGTTGATATAATAATGTGTTGAATTTCAGCCTGTGAAATCTACTGCTCGGCAGGGAAGGAGATGGTGCCCCAACAGGCGCTGCGCTCTTCCCTCACCGGCGCCCAGTGCGCTGCGTGTGCTTTGGCGACGAAGCCGGGCGCCTTTGCGGCGGGATGTCGTGTTGAGTAACCCTGCATAGTGTCTTATGCCTGGATTGGCCTGCTTCATCGCTTCTTGCATGCCTTTCCATAAGTTCGTACTGCCGATACCGACAAGGGTTCCGGAGATCTCAAACCTCCGCCTGTCATGAGTGTATCGAACATAGAGCCTGAAGTGGTTGCCTCCTTGCTAAAAGGGTGAGGCTGTAGTGGTCTGCGCTGGTATGATGCTGTGGTTGGGTTTTGAGCTCAGTGTTGCTTACAGACCCCTGCCCGCGGCAGGCACCAGCCCTCGCATGGTGTCGGAACGTCATTTGCACGTCATGAGAGTGCAGGGAAGGCCGCTCCAAGCTGCTGGTTGTCGATGTCAGAGACGATGACTATGTGGGCGGGCACATAGTAGGCGGAACCCGCTTCAGCGTGGATAACTTTCAAGATGACGACTGGCGGCAGCTGGTAGACGGCTTCATCAAAAGGGAGATTCTCTCGAGGGATCTAGAAACAGTCGTTGTCCACTGCTTCCTCTGCCAGCAGCGGGGACCCTTCTGTGCCAAGAGGTACGCTCAGAGAAGCTGCCCGCCCAGCTGCCCAACTGCCCCTCGCAAGACTCTATGGTCACCTAGTACTCCTGCTGCCTTTCCTGCTTGCTGGGACTTCCATGGAATCCTGCGTCACCCAGCAAAGACTCCTCAAGCGCCGGACGGGGCTGCCACCACTTCAAAACAGTCGGGTCGCTGTCGTTCCTTGCCTGCAGGCTGGCCAGCCGGCTACAAAACCTGGAGCTGGAGGAGCCCCGCGTCTGCATACTGAGAAATGGGTTCAAGGGATTTAAGGAGGTATGTGAGTCGCCCTGCTGTTCCACGCAGACCGCTGTAGCAGCCCGCTTGGTTGCACTCCTTGGACCATGACCTGATAACCCCAGTGGCCTCCCTGGGCATGTTTCATACTGGAATAGAAGGGTAGTGGCCTTAGGCACCCTGCAAAGGCTATGGTGGCAGTGCCTGTTGCTATATAGGTATAAATGTCATGGTTGCCAATCTACTGCGAAAAGCTGACTCGCTTGCACTGCTGCCCCACCCTGCCACAGCTTTATGGCAACGACCCTCAGCTCATCGCTGGAGACGAAGAGGAGTGCCATTCGGCAACACTGGCTGTCAAGGCCCCAGAGGCCTGCTGTGGCGCTTTTGCTCCCACACTCGCGGAAGGCCCTCGGGGAGTGCTACCCCTCTCTACACTGTCCAAGCCTGCTTTAATGGCGTGAAAGGCTTTGCAGGCGGGCTTGATGCCGGCCTGTGCCTCAAGAATGCCTTGTTGATATTGGTGGTGTGAAACTTGCGCTGGGATGTGCTCCACCTGCCATATGGTATTGGTTTCATTGCTATATCTTTGCTCACTTTGTCCCGCTTGTGTTATGATGTCGCTAAGCCAAGTGGCAAGTTTTAATGGTGCTGCAACGCACATCACGATCATATAAAGTTATGTGTATGTATATATCTATCCCATGTGTACAGCAGCCAAAGTGCTCTGAGAAAATTTCATGCGTTGCTGATGTGAGTGTTGCCATGAAGGCCATTGATTTTCCTGCTGAGTGATCCTGTGCGTCTTGCCAGGTTGAAGTTGCAAGGGAGTTTTGCACACTGACGAGGGAGCATAGCTGTGGTACAACATTGGTTCAAATTTAGAGACTACTGATGGTTGCTGTTGTAACTGCTGGCTTGGACACAGCAACGACAATAGGATGGCTTGGCTAGTAAACAAGTCAGCACTAGTCAAGCAGGGCATGCAGGCAAGTTCAACGTCGACAACCTGTGACGAAGCACTAGTCCCAGGCAAGAATGGGCGTTACCAATCTCAAGTGTCTACAATGTTCAGCAGGTCAGCTTGGCACGACAAGCGATCCAGCACATTCTCCCTTTTTCATGCATTTCAGTGGCATGTCACCACCTGACCGGCATCCATAACATCAGGTCAACTCCACTTAACCACGCTTTGTGCCCCCTAGGAACCACATTACGTGGTTGCCACAGTCTGGCCCTGTGGGTCTGCTAGGGTCACGCTGGCACCCGCTCCCAGCAGCTGCCCGGCAAAGGGCCCCACCACAAACTTGCCCTCTCCGCCCTTGGGGCTGCTGCTGCGCTGCTTGAAAGCATTGATGTCCGCTGCCACATAAACGCTGTCCTGGGCTGGGATGACCGTGCCTGCATGGGAGCGGGAAGGTCATTCGCCCTTAGCTTTTTTCATTTAGCACTCTATCAGAACGTCTTGGTGTGCTGGCTGGACTGCAGCCAAAGCGAACACCGCCTCACCACGGAGAAAAGTAGGGCTGCCTTAATTTGGCACACCGACTATGGAGGAGACTTAACAGACCCAAGTCCTTCGATGCGTCTCCTGCACGGCTCCAGGAGGCAGCCAAGCAAGAAAGCAACACCTCTCACCAGCCGCCCACCTGGCCTGAAGGTGAACTGCACCGCGCCGCCCAGGCTGTAGCCGCTGATGTCCACAGCAAAGGTGTTGGCGTTGACCACCTGCACGTAGCCGCTGCTGCCGGGCTCCAGCTTGCCCATGGACAGCTGCGGGCCGGCAGGCTGTGCATCTGCACCATGAAGCAAGGAAAACAGTGTGAAGAGCCCTCCAAGGAGCCATAACTGCTAACGCTGTGGCTTGGACCTTGCAAGGCGGTGCGATTTAGCACGGAAGCAGCTCCCTTGGTATGCTGCCTGAACCTGTTTGTGCTTGTGCCTGGTCGTGGTAATCTTAGGCTATCGCTGGGACACAACGAGGCTCCTGCTATTTAAAGTACCCTTACCTGGGATGAGAGGGATGGCTCCCTTGGGCCCATAGGTCTCATAGAGCTGTTGTTTGCGGATGGGCAGCTGCTCCTGGATAAGCTGCCTGCACCGAAGACAGCCTCGCGGAACTCCTAACTACTCTGACTGGCATCCATAGGTATCTGGTACCCCAAGCCCCGGCTCCTGAAGCACACACCAAGCTATGTAAACGCCATGCTGCCACCTCGAAGCATTCCTAGATCCTGTGGGCAAGCCAGATAGTCCCAGGAGCACCCCTGTACAGGTGTGTTTTTCTAGAAAGCAGCAAAGTCAACGCACTGGTGTCCACGGTCAACATCGCCAGGGTTGTTCCACTTGGCAGCATCCCGCTTGGCCTCATTGCGGATCGTGTTGTACATCTCATTGACAATGGCCTGCAGCCAGCAGAAGTCAAAACTCTCGCTATTTCTTCTGGTCCAGCCTGTCTTCTTCGCTGTGCAGGCATCGCCAGGGGCTGCTGTAATGCAGCAGCCTGGCAACCTGATGACGGCTAGAAGACAAGCGCCCGGAATGCAACACAGCAGCACAGCCAGGGCTGAACTCAATCCCCACCTCCAGCCTGCCGCTGGCAATGAACTGGTCCATTAGGGTCCTCAGGCGCCGCATGTACATTTGGCGTGTGCGTGGCACCGCAAGAATGGCGTCAATGAGGTAGTTGTAGGTGCCGGGTGCTCCAGTCGTTGTATTTCCTGCAGGTAGCAGTTCAGCTTCTCGAGTGTCTGGCCCAGTTTGCGCATTCTCCAGTAACATGCTGTGCAAGCGCGACAACTGATGAGTCAAGGGGGTTACCAAAACAGCTATCCAAGATGAGGGCACTCCACCTATCAGGGCAACGAGGTTGGCATCAGCGGTATCTAGCTGGTCCAGAGTCGGTTTGGAAGGCATGCGGGGAGGGGTGGGCACAGTTACAGGGGTTGTAACAGGGACCACAGTAGCATTGCGGCTGGCTGACAGGGGAGCGGTGCTGCTGTTGGTGGCTGCAGCCGCCCTTGCCGAGGTTGTGTCATTCATGAGAGCAAGGACAGCCACAAACTGAGGCGCAGTCAATCCGCTCAGTGTGGGCCTCTTCTTGCTGCCAGCTGCAGAGGCCGGGGGCTGCACAGGGCTCTTGGCAGGCATAGGGCTCGGGAACACAGCCACTATGCTGCTGAGGTTGGCCCACGATGGAAGAATGCCTTTGGCTCCCAATGCAGGGGCCGGAGAACCAGCGGTAGGCCTAGGTGAAGGGGAAGGAGATGGCCTGGGAGAGGCGGCTTTGAAGAACGGGTTTAGGGCAGGCATTGGAGACGATGCAGGGACAGGGGAAGGAGAGGGCTTTGCAGAGCCGCCACTGGGTACCGGACTTGCAGGTGTTGCGGAGGCAGCTGTCTTATGTTTCAGGAGACGGCGGTGATGGTGATGGTGTGGTGGGGCTGGTGTGGGGTCAGGTGCTGCATGCATGCGGCCGGTCACTGCCACAAACTGATCGGCAGTAAGGCCGTGGAGCGAAGGCTTCTTACTGCTCGCTGAGGTGGTGTTGGCAGGCTGTGGGCTGGCGGTGGAGCTGCCGTTAGACACAGGGGCAGGGAACAGTGTCGTGATGCTGCTGACGTTGGACCATGTGAGCGCAGGGCCGATGCTCTCCCGGTTTGCAGCTGAGGGACTAGATGAGGACGATGCCGCATGCGATGCAGGGGTTGGTTTGGGGTTCGGCAGGGGGGGTGATGCAGCCTTGGGTGCAGGAGATGCAGTCGCCAGGGGTTGCTCCAGCAGGCTGCGTTTGGGGGTACGCACTGCGGGAGCAGAGGGCCAGTGGGGGGCAAAGGAGTGGTGAGTGCACATGTATGCAAGAAGGCATAAGCACTCACCTTTCTTGGTCTGGTCAACGTCATAGTCAGCCCCAATGGTTGAGTTGGCCGGGAGACTGAGCCCAGCCGCGGCAGCTCCATTGGCTGGCGCCCCAGATGTAGAGTTGTCACCAACCAGCAGGGTGACAGTTGGTGGGCTGAGGCCAGGGCTGGCAGGATCCTGCATCAGCTTGCGTGCTGCGCGCTGCAGCAGGTCACTGCTGCTGTCAGAGGCACCCTGCAGGCGGCGCCTACCGGTAGACCATGTAGGGTAGACGGCACTGATGAGGCCCCAGGGCGTCTTGACGGCAAGGTCCTGCGGGCCATGAACGGCAGCGGGCGATGAACGGTGTCGCATTGTGTGAGTGACGACTTGCTGGGCCTGCTCACTGCAACCGTGCTCATGTGTTCACAAGCTAGGCCAGCCATACGGGCGCCCGCTCAACACTACCCTGCCCAAACCAACAATCTGCTCATGCCCTACATACAGCGGCAATTGCAATCATACTGTAGCCTTGCCTATGGCCACTGGTGGTCCCGATAAACCACAAGCACCTAAACTTGCCTGGGGGTGCTGGTGGTCACAATAGAGAGGAGAGTTCCACTGCTCCCCAGCCAAGATAGCATAGTCTGGGGCTGGTTGCCCTCCCAAGCCACGGTCAATACCATACCCACTCTCCACATCCTGCGGGCAAGCTATGTTGGCTTTGGGAATGTTTGTGGAGTTGACTGGGCACCTATGAGATCACACTTTGCGCGTGTGGTTCATGATGTGCGGAGCGATTTGCTATTGCACTCACCCAAGCAAACATGGACCACTGCTGGGACGACATGTCCAGGTAGACATAGAAATTTTTGGTGCCTGCAACACCCATGGAGTAAGTTAACATTGCGAACTCATTTACTCCAACATAGTGACAGTGCTAGAAACTTAACAAGCAGGCCGAACATGCATGCCATATAGAGTCTGAGGCCAAAGGCAGCGGACCACTTACATCGGTCCTGGTTGAGGATGAGGGTTTGCGCTGCCATGTGGTTCACAACCTGCACCACAGCAGACAGCAGAACATCAGCCACTCTGGCCACAGCTTAACGGTATAAGAAGCCAACAGGGCCCGGTAGCTAGCTTCGGCACATCAGGAAGGCAAGTCAGTTTGGCTACTTCCCCGCCTCACCTGGGGCAGGTTCACTGCATCGAACAGGTAGCTGCTACGCACAACTGGGCCGCCACCGGAAATGCCACGTGCGAAGTCCAGGAGAGCTTGGTCGTCTGAGTCATTCTTTCGGGTTTCCTGCACAGGCACGGCAAGAGAAATTTCGCCAATACACAACGGCTTGCAGACAGCAAATCCTCATTGACTTTGCCGGGTGGCATCTGCACAAGCCAGGGTGCCGGCCAGTAACCATCTAGCCCCCGAGTGGCAAACAAAGAGTCTTCCACAACCACTAAGCTAGCCAAGAGCACTTCATCAGAAACAAGCTTAGCAACGCAATGCACCTCTCCAACCCACCTTTTTCCAGAAGTACTGGATGTGCTCTGGTGCTATGTCCCAGCGCAGGTTGCTGTACTCTCCACTGGTGCTCTTCCACAGGGGTCCAAGGCCACCGTTCTTGTTGGTGTTGTAGCCCCAGCCCTGAACCCAGCAGCAGATGCATAAATGTGTAGTGCAATCGTACCGTCGCCTTGCACAGCATATGCGTCTAGTCTAGTCTAGTCTAGTCTAACAGCGTACCGCCACCTGACCATGCTGAGTCCCCCAAGTGGGGCCAACAAAAAGCCAGGATGTACTATGCCCACAAACCACAAGATCCAAGTACCAATTCTAAATGGCATGCACCACCCCGTCCGGACGGGGAAACCAACAAAAAGCACAACCAAAGGTCTATCCTACCAAGCTTCTCCATGTGTCCCTCATAGCACAAGCACTCAGACAGTTGAAGGCAACCCGCGAGCCGCCCTCAGCGCTCGTCTGTCCCACAGCAAACAAATCCACCCTCGCTCAGCAGGCTACAGGTTCAAGTGCCAAGCAGGCTGAGCACTTCCCCTGGCGTAGCAGCTGTTAGGATCACCTTCAAAGTCTCTGTATCTGGGATCTCGCCAATGGCAAACTTGCCATAGAACTTGCCATTGAACCTGACATGGCTGTGGAAGGATTTGATTGCCTCCATGCCAGCCTCCCTGCACAGCAAAGCTTGATCATTAGTGGTTAGCCCAAGGCTGGGCTGCTCGTCAGAGACGTATTAAAGTCGGGAAGCAGTCATGGCAGCTGGTACTCATATGCAGCCACCGGAGCGCAGCAACTACAAGGCTGCTGACCTGAATGTCTGCCATACAAGGGGCTCGCGCATGAAAGTGTTCTCGCCAGGTTCAGCCCACTCTGCACAATGACAAACAACGTGGCTGTCAAGATGCATTGTCCCCTAGACGCTGTCAGTCAACAAAGGCTCACCCTGGCACACAAGAAGCATCCTGGCTGCTACTTCTAGGCTGGTCTGATGCCAAAGGCAAGGCATTGGGGAGATGACTCGTGGCGTGCTTACCTCCGTTCAAACTAATCTCAGAGACCTTATGCCAGCCCTTGAGCACCTTGAGGATCTGCAGCAAGGTGCACAGCAGCCCTCCTTTCGGTTCTCTTTCTTGCTCATGGCGTCTTACATACTGGAAGAGTGAGCGCAAGGGCGGGCCCGACACGTACTGCCATCGTATGCAGCAGTGCAACCAAGTAAGGAATACTTACCGCGCCTTGTTTGCTGGCAATCTTGACCTTGGGCTTGGGCCACTGCAGCGATGTTACACCCCGCCGGCTGCAGAGCATAAGCGAAAATGGTAGGTTAGCTGAACGCTGGCACATGTGGCGAAGGCAAAGATGCCATGAGGAGTTTGCTACTGGTGCGTGCTCGTGGGAGGCATGCATGACGTACTTGATGGAGAAGTTATCATATAGAGTGTTGTTTATGAGGAGCGAGCAGCCAGGGGTTGCCGTCTGGTTGACAGGGGCATTGTCAAGCGGGCAGTACCTGTAAGCAGCACATTCAGATGTTGGCAAGCGAGTTCTTATGCGATCTGACATTAGAGGGCCATATGGACTCTATGCATGCTTGGCAGCGGATTCCCAAGGCCCAGCAGGGACTCCCTGGCGGGGACTTCAGAAGCAGCCAGAAGCCTTGTGCCAGCAGAGCCTCAGCCTCTTGCCCTGACTCACAGCTCCAGGACAAACAGGTTGCTGCTGTCTGTCTTGTCCGCGACGATGGTGCCATAGTACTGCCTGTCGGTCTCCTTATGGTAGGGCGGGTCCCTGGTGACGGTGCCCACAGAGTCCGAGGCCTTCACAAACAAAACTCCGTCCGGTTGAACCCAACCGCTGCGCCCAGTTACATGGTACCAGAGGCGTGCAGAGGTGCGCGAATCTCATCGAGGCACCTCACAATGTTGGCAGGATTTGAGCGGCAAGCCAATCCGCACCTGGATGAACCAGCGGACCAGAGCCCCAGGAGTGGCCACCGCCTGCGGAATGCTGGCAGAGTAGGTGCCGTCGGGGTTCCCTGCAGGACAGCAGCCCAAGCCGTGTGAAGCACGCAGTGGGCTCAGAACAGGTGCACCGGGTAGATGCATAGGCAGGGCTAGTGAAACCTGGCTGCGGCACTACACAGGACGGAGTACAGCGCCCTTCACCTGTCATGGAGACATTTGTCTCAGGACCGTAGCCCACCAGGTACACCAGGTTCACACTGTCCACTGGGTTCTGCTGCTGCTGCACAGTCGCAGTGACTGCAATGTCACCACTGCCATCTGGTCGGGGAGAAGGTGAGCGGGTGGTCCTGCAAGTGCGAAGTGGAAGCCTCAGCTAGTCTGGAGTTAGGTGGCTTTCCGGCAGTAAGAATCCGTAACAATCCAACCGAATGCAGGCAGAGCTGCATTTATTGGGTACTGCCAGCAAGCTGCAGGCCCCAAACAGCACTCACATGTGACAGGTCTATGCCAACCCTGCGACAACAGAGCACTCCTACCTGATGACCAGAGGCCCATCAGGCCTGGGCCCAGAGTTGGGCTGGCCAGGGGTTGGCGACAGCAACACTGCATAAACCCCAGGTGGGCGCTCCTGCTGGGCTGACACCACCCCAGCTGTGCCCACGGTTCCAAATGACACATCGGCAGGTAGCCTGCACAAAGCAAAGCCTTGGCACGCATTGATAGTATTATACAGGCACCTTTGCTTTGACAGCAGCCATGGCACCACTTTGGCAGGAGCAGTAGCACCACCCGACACATCAGGTTGCTGCGCACATTGGGTAGCGGAACACGCTAACGACAACCCCGCTTGGGCTCAGTAGTGCCAGGTAGTCGTGGTCCTTGCTCAGCTTAAAGCTGGTGTGTAGCGGCTTGGATGGGTCTGCAAGACAGCAGTGAGGGTAAAATGCTGAGACAGAGTCATGGCTAGCATGCATCAAAAGGCGGTCCAAGGGGTCATGACACGTCTGCTGATCCAGGTCAAGCAGTTCCTCCTGCACCCTGCCATTGCAGAACTGCAAGAGAGCTCCATGGCTGACCTGTGATATCCTTGCCGTCCAGAAAAATAACAATGTACTGGCCAGCCGCAATGGTGACAGCAGGGAAGGTCCAAGCTGTAGATCCGTCGGCCTCGTCGGTCAGCTTGTAGCCCTGCAGCGAGCCAACAACTTGGTGAAAACAACCTCTTTGCGACCCTTCTGTTGAACGTGCCCTGGCTCAAAGCTCGTGACGGCTTTCCAAATTGCCGTAGGCCTGCCACCAGGCAAGCAGTTCTGTCCTCCCTGCGGACCTGTAGGCTGACAGGCGAGGTGCCGGGGTTGAAGAGCTCCACCCAGGCAGGGGTGTCGCCCTGCTCGTCCTGCAGCCCTGCTTTGTTGTCCGCCAGCAGCTCATTAATAATAACCTGCAAACAACAAAATATGTGCTAATGGCAGCGGAAGCGCTCGACACACATGTGGCAGTCCAGGGGCTGTGCCGGCCGCAAGTAGACCACCTGCTGCAGATGCTTTGTGATGCGAGTGCTGGAGCGGTGGGCACACAGCTGCACAGGCTCGCGCATGGTGTAGCACAGGCAGTTGGCCTTCCTGAGCACACCCAACCCAGGTTCTGGCTTGTCAGACATACCTGTCCAGTGCCTGATGGGGCTGATGCACTAGATGGAGGGGCGGCTGTTGCTGCAGCACGGCAAGGAGATGATGCGCTGCTAAGTCACAAACCAAGGTTAAAGGACAAGTCAGGGTTCGTGGGCAACTTAAAAGTCCACCTTGCGCTCGTGCTGTCGGTGGGGTGAGCAGCAGCACTACAGTCAGCACGCTCACTACCACTGCTGAGTGAGCCATGCTCGCTAAGGCGAGCAAATATTTTATATCCCAGGCTGCCAACAGACCGCGGGCGTGATTTTTGGACAAGGGAAAGGCAGGGCCGTTGGGGCCAAAAAAACTGGCACCAGCCCGCCCTTCTGCACTGCTTGAACGGAAGCAGGGCAGGAAGGTGCTGGCGTAACCACGGCTTTCACATCAGCCTGTCCAGTGGTGGCTTTATGCACGCGAGCTGCGTTACGTAAAGCCCCTCATGGACAATACAATGATGCATGGGTCCATGCGACGACCGTAGGAGCTGATTCAGCAGCTGCCGTATGTATTGAAAGAGATCTCTGTGATGGACATATGTTTTTGCCTAAGGGTTGTTAGCAATGAGCAAGCGGAAGAGTCTGGTACAGCCTGCACCCAGCTACCATTAACTACCTGGCTATTAATACACAAACACTTTTTTAGCTGCCTGCAACACCCTTGAGATAGCTTCCCTGCACAGCTCCTAACCTCTAAACCACTGTCAGTGCAGCGGCACCTCCACTGTCTCCTCCAGGCTGCCTTCCCTGACCACCCAGCCATGCTCGGTCTGAGCGCTGTCAGTGCGCAGCGTCAGTCTTTGCCGCTCCTCGTCCTTGCTCACACCGCCATCCTCTTCAGCAGCCCCGTGTGTCTCCACAAGCTCCATGCTCACTGGATGTGCCCGACGTATCTGCTCCTCTGCCCACAATTTATCCCGTGGGTAGGTCCAGTGCAGGCCAGAGAAGAAGAGGGCACACAGGGCCCACGGGATTGTGGTAAATACTAGCAGGGCATTGCCTAGGGACCTGGCCTTCTGCATGTTCGCCTCGATATCTGCACTTGTCTCAGCTGTGCCGGTAAAGCCAAAAGCCCTCTCCGCCAGCCAGCCCACCAACGGCGCGCCGCAGGCGGCGATGGCGCCCTCAAAGGAACGGTCTGCGTTGCAATCAAGTACTGAAACTTGTTGCCTAGAGCAGCCTAGCTCTAGTGTGTGGCAACTACTGTGAGACGAACCCCAAGCCGTGGCGATCTGCCACGCATTGCATGCTGGAAACCAGGGAGAGCGCACCCAACATCCCGTGCACTTCACCACAGCAATCATCCCATGGGGTACTGCCGTGACAGCATATGCTGGCCCTCACCGAAGGAGTAGACGAGGTTGCGCAGGTGCACCAGGCATATCTCACTCAGGATGGGGTTGTTGCAGGCGGTGTCAGCCCATGTGATGAGCAGCCCTGTTGTGCCCAGGACCACAGTATACGCTGCCATGGCACCACCACCAGAACTCAGGGGTAGGCCCTGCAGTGTGAACCCATAACCAGGCTTCTGCGCCCCTGGCACCATTTGGAGGTATGGGTCCCATCCTTCTAGCAGAGGCCATGTGCGAGCTGCAGGACTGGTTCTGGTCATTCATACAGGCTATATCAAACCTGCCATGGGACCAACAGAGCACACTGCCCTTCGTCGTTACGCTGGCATGCCAGCTATGCCTTGCCTTGAATAGCAGCAGGGACAGCGGGACGCCCGCGGCCACGCTGATCTGGCAGACAACCACCCTGCCATGGCGGGGCCAGCGGGACGCGGCCCAGTCTCCTAGGAACCCGCCCACCAGGCCTCCTGCACAGGGGAAGCCTCAGCAGCCAAAGTTGATGCTGGGGAGGCCGAAGTCCAACCTATCTGCAAAGGGAGGGCTTCAGAGTGAGCCAGTCTACTCCCTTTACCCTGCCACTCCCACGCTGCTCAGTCTTGCGAAATCCTGCCCAACAATGCTGCTGCATGGAAGAGGCCTCAGCAGTAAGCAGCAGCTCAGGGACCAAAACCCCTGCCATGCTGCGAACTTGGGTATTACTGCCCTGCCCCCCAAGAAAAGGCCACGGGCTCTTCCAGCATAAAATGGGATTTACCAGTGGACAAAGATGCAATCCCTAACCTATCTCATGTGAGCTCACCATCATGCCAGCCAGGGCACAAGGGGAGCAGCCTGCGCACCTATGGCATTTGTCGCCAAGAAGACAGCCAGCAGGAGTGATGCCTGGAAGTCGCTCATGCCAAGCAGCTGGAAGTAGAAGGTAAGAAAGACCAGGGCATTCCACGGCATACTGCCCATAATGCCCTGCACACCACATGTGCACCCAGTGAGCAGTCCTGAGTCGTCATGTGCAAGCTGCCACGACAACTGAGCAAGGCCAACGTTTTCCGCCCTCGAGCTGCAACCGTTGTACAACTGCAACCGTTGTACAACTGCAACCGGCCTCCAGGGCAGGCACAGCCAGCTGCCTGAACCCTCCAACACCGTGTGTGTGTGCCACCGAGACAAATGACTGACTCCAGCCAGAAGTTTGGTGGTCAGCAGGCCAGGTGTACCCCTCTTACCTGGGTAATAATTATGATGAAAGAAGGTATGGTGAGCACCTGCCAGATCTCCCTTGCTGTCTCCCTCGCTGACACCTCAGCCAAATCTGATGCCTGCTCTACTCTGCGTGGCATTGGAATCTGGGTACACTATGGGGAACAACTGCAGCTGGCATGGGAGCACTTCAAGACATCCTGGCAGCAATGCCCTGGCAGTTACCTGTGCAAGGCGACCAGGATCCACTCAAAGTTGGTCAGGAAAGCAGCTCTCCTCTGGGCAAAGCAACCTTGGAACCTGCGTCTCTGATACTACCCCGTCCTGGCGCCACGAGATACCACAGCTCACCCAACCTGTCACAGCAGCATTGTGGATAGGTGGACATTATGAACTATGCCAGACCTGAACACTTCCCTACCTGTACCGCTCGTCTAAGGTGTACCGCGGGTCCACTGCCAGTAGCCAGGTCAGCACCCCAATCAGCCAGCTGGCCGCTGCCACTGTCAGAAAAGCAAACCTCCAGCCCTCTATCCCCATCACCTGCAGGCCGCCTGCAAGCACTGTGGCACTACTTGCACACCAAACAGCGTCTTGCCTGTACGCTCTCGAGTGCATGCTGCAAGGGCTGGGTGCCGGGTGCAGGCTTCCCCACTTGCGCCCAAACCTCTAGCAGCAAGGCTGGAGGCAATGCGCTTCAGTAAAGCAAAGTTCGGCGGACTGAGCCTTCCCAGCCTCCTGCAGCAATTAAGGGCCGATGTAGAGACTTGACACCTCTGGTCATAAACCGCACCTATGTTGGTCGCATACAGCGCCCCTAGGAAGCCTCCCACGGCTCCAGTGAAGTGCAGCAAGCCAAAGGCCTTTCCCCTGTGCCCCGACACGTTGTAGTCGGCCACGAGGCTCTGGGCGGTGGGGATCAGAAACGAGAGGCCCACGCCATTCATCGCCCAGAAGGGGATACCCTGCATGATAACACCTCCCTGGGACATAAAATGAGTATGGTGTGACCCTAGCGAGAAGGGCTGCGCTTGGTACGATACGACGTAGAGAAGTGCGTGCATTCTTGCGTACACCCCAGAGCAGTCCTTTGTGCACATGCCTGCAGCCACCATGCCATTATAAACAAGGGGGACAAGCTCACAGCCGCAAGCAAAATTTCTAGCGGGCCGAGTTCTGTTCGCACTCACTTGCTTGATCGAATTGCAGCCACTAAACATGGCTGTCATGGTGCCCCAGACGGCCGCCCCCAGTGTCAGCACGACAATGCGGTTTATATAATGCCCTGCACGACAGCAGGGGAGCCCACTTGTTTACGCATGACCACTGCCAATAGCCTATGATGACTTTCTCCTACACATATTGTTTCACAATGGAAAGCACTCTGGCAATGAATGCCGTAGCTGCCAAGCTGGCAGGCAGGTTTAGTCATAGGCACAGCGCACCTAGAACGCCTGCTAGCGGCGAAGCCAATGCTTGCACCATGGCCCGACTCAACGTGAGGATTCCAAGCTGAGAGGGCGTGGCATGAAAGCTCTCTCCAACGTTTCTGCACACGAAGGAGACAACCACCGTCAAACAGAGGCAGAACAAGGTGGTGCGCTCTTTGCACAACACACATTGACAGCTAGAGCTTTACCACAGATCTAGCACCCAAAGCGCGCAAGATCAATGAACCGTGGCCCGCCAGAGGGAGGCCAATGGCAATGGGCAGCACAACCAAGTTTGCAGCACAGCCTCACATCGCTCCTTGCTGCCATATCAAGCACCCACACAGGACACAGATCAGACCTGTACAAAGCTGGCAGCAGCTGCTCGTCCACTCGCTCCATAATTGCCGCAAAGTTCACCATCACTGTTGTGCGACTGCGGTCATCACAGCCTGCTGCCATGCTGCCCCAGCAGCCGCCCAGGCCATCGCCCTGTGAGTAGCTCCTGCTCCAGCCGGCAAACCTGAGGTGCAGCGCTGCCCTCTTAACGTGTAGCTGCTGTTGCTCATGCGAGGGCTCCTGTGACCGCCAACCAGGCGTCTCTGCCGCGCTTCCGTTCTCCCTGTTATCTGCATCTCTTGCTTTCAGGACTGCGGGTGGGGAGTCCAGCTCAGCCTGCTGGCGGAGCTCTACATAAGTACCAGGTGCAGCTGCCTGCATCCTGGAGCTGTGGCGTGGACCTGTTTTGTTTCAGTGCTAAAAGCTCAAAACAGTGGCCTAAAGAGGGGCGGTCCGTAGGACATGATCCATGCCAGCACTCCTATCTAAACAAAACATTAAGGTTGAGGCACTTGTTACTTTCTATAGCTAGTTCGCATATGCAAGGCCTAGGCCTGCAATTCAGTAAGGAGCTGCGAGCTACACCACCCTCCTATGATACTAAGCTTAGTCACACGCGCAATGGAAGCGCAAGACTAGGTAAGCAGTGGAAAGCAAGGATGCAGGCGAATTGCTGATCAATCATTGAGGCATCACCATCTGGGGCCCCATCAGGCAAGGCGCGGTGGCCCCCTCCTGGAAGCGGTGCGGAAGTCGCGCTGTGCGAGTCCTTCAACATGTTAACGCACCACTCCTTTTTATGTTTCAGCTTGTTTGTGGTAGTCTCTACAGTACGTTTAGCTGGTTTTGCACACGGCTAGAGGACCAACGAACCATCGCCATGCGGTACCAAGTTGAGGCCAACTTGCCCATCGACTGTAGGACCTATTTTGTGGAGCGCGATGCAGCCAGTTTCAGGTGATCAGCCTCATAGTTGCATAAAATACGGAGGAGTACCTAGTTGTGGAAGGTGACTGTAGCAAGGGGTGATACATTGTGGGCTCCTGCCTGACTGGCTTCCCAGGTTGGCTTAACAACCTGTGGCACGAGGCACAAGGAATCTGCAACTGGTATGGTTTAAGCCGTAGTATATGTGGCATGGTGGGTCACCCTGCTGGATGAAGTGGCTACGCGCACGGTGTATGGTGATGTAGGGACCGCCCTAGTGGGACTTGCCAATTGTCACAGTAGAGGACGTTTGGGTGGATATCCAGCACTGCACTGCTCAAAGCCACATGTTGCAGGTCTCTACTGGCAAAGACATTATCCCTCGGCGAGTATGAATTTGTAGAAGCCTGGAGTGAGGGCCCCGTCAAGTTTGTGAAGCTCAAAACCAAGCCGGACTTCTCAGCGTGGGTAAGCTGCCACCTCATGGCGGCCTGGAGACAGATTGCCGCTACCACTGGTATGTACCTGGCCTGTACCAGACCCACAACCATGGAGAGGGGGAGAGAGGTGCAAGCGCAGGAGGGAGCCAGGAGGAGCCAAATGTCAAGAAAGCAAACTGCAGGTCGCTGCTGGTCACATTGAGGGGTTGGGTAAGGGTTGACTCGGCTTGGTCCCTGACCTGCAGGTACCCAAATCTGCAGCAGGAGCCCTGCCGCTCACTGACTTGGAGTTTTTTGACATCATCAAGTACGACCCGGCAGAGCTGGAGCACCCTCCTTACCGGCTCCATGTGCGCAGTGAGATACCCGGCCTGACACAGAAGGCAAGGAGGCGCGTGGGAGGGGCGTTACAGCATCAACCTCGAGCGGCATGGGCGCGCGGCCTTGCTGAAATGGGTGGTGCAATTGGCAGCATGTGCAGCAGTGTCGTGGTTCGGGGTGGGCTGCTCGATCCACTTTGCCAGAGGGCTCCAAAAACACCCCTCAGCAAAGGTGAGTGGGTGACCATATGTGTTGAGGATGCTTGGCCCACGTCCTGTGGTCCATGCCGGCACAACACACGCATGTGCTGAGTTACGAACAATGCTGCTCAGTAAGTTAGCGTTTTCTCATCTGCTTGCAGACCAACATTCACAGCACCCTGACCATAGAGGAGATGGGCCCGAACAAAACGCGGCAGGTGCTGGAAGGAGAGATCAAGGTCAAAGTGTTTGGGGTGAGCCAGCCAAAGCACTTGGGACTGAGTTAGGCGCTGCTACCCTGATGTAGCACATGCGGAAGCACTGCTGATTTTGACTTGCCTGGGGACAGTCAGCCTGTTACACTCGTTTTGAGGGAGGGAGCCATGCACACCTGTGGGGATTTCTGCCTATCGGCGCTGCTTGCTGCCAGCCTTCTCTGGATCCCTGTGAGGTGAGATCCACTTGCGGCATCACTCTTTCCTGGGCCATATGCACCACCAGGCGCCACTCCGCAAGCTGCGCACATGCTGGTGGTGAGTGTTATGATGTGGGTGCAGCTTGGAGGCCTGGCAGAGCGCATGGTGAAGAGCAGCCTGGAGAGGACCTACAAGCGCCTACCAGAGGTTGTTGAAAGGTGCGTGCCACACAGCTTTGTTGCAAATCGGCATGATGATGCTCCCAGTAGTGGTGGTGGCCTGGCAGCAAGACCCGTCACATGTTGCAGTTATGCCGGGCTTTAAAGTTAGCACCGGTTTAGCACAGCAGAGCCAGCATGAGTATCTACACATGCCTCCCCTGTTTGTGCAAGCTGACACCCATTGATATCTTCTGTACCCTTGTGGGTGGGAGAGACCCTTAAGCATTAAGGATGAAAACCCAGGGGGGGCTTTCCGCTCCCACCTCCTGCAGGTGGGTGGAGTTTCGGGAGGAAGTCCTGCGCCAGCCTGGGGGCAACCAGCGGCTGCTGTTGGGGAGGCCCAGCCTCAGCACCATCCCCTGGATAAGCGAGGACGTGAAGACGCGGCTGCAGGTGCGCTGGGTCTTGCTGTGGGAAGCAGGGTGGTAGTTGCACCAGTCAGGTGGCATCGCTGTGTCTTCAGTTCGTGAGGTGGGTGTGAGAGGCACGGGTTATGTAGGGGAGCATGATGAGGAGGGACTACGCGATGCAAAAGGGGAGGCATGAGTTGCCAGTGAATGCTTGTTAGACAAGGCCAAGCCCAACTTTATCATGTACCATGTATCACGCTCTCAGTCCACTCGATGCTGAAGTTGCTCAGGGAGGCAGGTGACATGACCGGATGTGCACGTGCAGCATAGGCGATTTGCCTCATAAGTTGCGCCTAGCTAGGTAGACAGCGTACCGCCCCTTGACTGTACTGCTGGGGGGCTCACCCAATAGGGCCATGGGAGCAGGGTCGAAGCCCAGTATTGCTGATAACGCTATGGATCCAGAGATTAGCTGTCAGCCACACTTACAGCTCATGACCCACAAGAGCTTTGCGGGGATCCCGGTTGTCTTGCAGGCGTCCCAAGAGCGGCCCAGCCAGAAGAGGAGTCTCCAGGACTCGCGGCTTCCCTCGTTTGGATCAGCGAGGCGCAAGCGGAGCCAGCATCCCAAGCCTGGTTTGGATGGGAACACCTCTGGCAGCCAAGCCCGGAGAGAGCGTATCTCTCAGACCGGAGGTGCTGGCGTCGAGCAAGCACAGGAGGCGCAGAAAGGGCAGCAGGCAGCGCAGCAGAAGCCCGTTCAGAAGCAGGATCAGCACCCTGCATCACAAACCACAGCGGGAGGAGCGGCGCAGCAGCGCTCCATTGTCGATGGGAGCTCTAGGGCCTCCCCCCTCCATTCGCAGGGCGCAAGCGGGCAAGGAAGTGCCTCAGAGTCACGCGCGGCACATCAGCCTCAGCATGAGCAGCAAGAGGCATCTCCGTCAGTAGCTGTTGGCCTGCCGCCGAGCTCGCACGAGACAGCCAGGACTGCGGAGCCCTCAGACTCAACAGGGAAGGGAGGGGCGCAAGCAAGCCCTTTCGCCAAGGCGGCAGCAGGGGGGTGCATGGAGCCGCGTATGGTGGCTGCTGATGCAATGGGTCAGGTGGGTGGCTATGCTGGGGTTGAGCGTGTTCTCGCCTGTGAGTTTGAGACGTGAACTGTTTCCCCTACGGTTAGCATTCCCGTTGGCTTTGTCATGAACCCCAAGGGAGCAGGAAGAGAGCATGCCCAAGACCTGCTGTAACTTGCATGTAGAACCACGGTACGGTTACTGCTTCGGCCCAGCCTTCTCCTTCAGCTCTGCTCCCAGAGTCTCCTGACATTGCAATACAGGCGGCTGTTGCAGGGCGCCTCCCACACTGATGGCTCCTGGTCTCGCTTTAACGCGGACGCCCAGGACTGGGGGCGCTACTGGTCAAAGATGGGGGTCCAGCCACTACCTGGGTCGGGCTTCATCTCGCCAGGGCTCGTCAGGCTAGGGAGCTTTAGCTACAGAGTTGGCCTACTTCGACCGGTGGTGATCCCCGCCGGCGGAGGTACCATCACCAGGGCAGCATGGACAGCAGAGAGCAACGGTGACAGAAAAGAGCTGGCGGTGACCGCCCCTGCAGAGCGGGGCATGGGCGGTACTGACCTGCAAGGGCCCAGCACACCAGCCCAGCTGCCGCAGGAGTATGTGGGCAGGTGGGGCGGCAGCATGGGAGGCAGCTCTGCAGCGGGGCATGACCTGGGCAGCAGCCAGGCCTATGGGTCTTCACGCGACGGCTCCGTGGCAGCTGTGAGGGGTAGCAGCATGAGCACAGCGGAAGCTCTGTCAGACGCGGGGGGCAGGTGTGGCGGCAGCTCCGCAGGGGGTCGGCAGCACCCAGGGAGCAGCCAGGCATATGAGTCCTCTCGTGATGGCTCTGTGGTTGCTGCCAGGGGCAGTGTCACGTCGCCAGAGGCCCTTTCTGAGGAAGAGGAGGAGGAGGATGGAGCGTCGGTGGCTGCCAGTGCCTCCACAACACCCACACCTGGGCTGGCCGTGGTGCCCTACCAGCAGGAGCAGCAGGCTGGGAGGGGACGCAACAAGCAGAGGCAGCGGTTGAGCGGCAGCACGTCCAAGCGCCTGTTGCGCAAGCTGCTCTGTGCCTCGTAGACCTGCTGAGACTGGGCTCTGGCTGGAGGAGGGCATGTCGCAGCAGAACCAGGTGAAGTCCAGCGCTCAGGCATGACTTGAGGCAGTGAATCAGATTTCAAACTCAACCCCCGCTCGTGTGGTGGTGTTGGTAGGGCAATCGTGCTGTGTGGAACCTGGTAAACAAAGGGCGAAGTGTTGGCTATCGCTCCCATCTTGCCTGCAGCCGTGATCAAATCATGTATGCCTGATCATTTGATACTTATGGTGCGCCTATGTCCCTGGGTACAGGACATTATGTTGTTTCACTTCATTGCGTTTGCCACTTGTTTGAAATTCAACTTTTCAGTGCGACTCCCTTATGTAGTGACCCCGTATTGCTTGCATCAGCACGGTCTGTTGCGTGCGTTTGTGTGATTTGCTGGGTAGAGAAACTGCAAGCAGTATCTTGCTTCCAGTGAGACACCTTTCTGCTTCACCCTCCCCTTGTGCTTCCCTTTCATGCTTCCCTTTCCAAGTAGAGCATGGCCTTAGGCCTATTTTTGTGGTTACTCTACTGTTTTGTCCATGGCGGTAGTGCTGGTCGTGTCCGGCCACCTTGCCAGTCTACTGTTAGTGGGTCTCTTGACAGAAATACTGGGTTGGCGTCACGCACGCCTGTGTAAGCGGGTTAGTAACAGAGTTGGATCAAATCTGTTCAGGAGATGATGACATCAACGCCCAGCCATGCTATGCTGAGAGATTACCAAGGAAGGGCTGCACCACGGAAGGGCGCTAGCGCAGCTGCTGTGCAAGTGATGCCACGTTGCTGGCAGATTTCTGAAACCCCGCACACCGTCCCTGGTAAAGGTTACAGTTCGCATTTAATTTTTGTGCTCACCTAGTGGTGGTGGTATACGTCGGTTTTGTCCATGCTGCCCTGGCGGACCATGTGAGAGGATGCCATCAGGATATCCGCGCCATATCGGTCTGCACGCTCGGCTAGAGAGACCTTGAGGGCCCCAGTGGGCTTTTCTCTCCTCTAAATGGTTGCCCAGACGGCAGATGGTCAAAGCCCCACCCCTGCAGCTGGGGAGCATGAAAGCGGTAAGGGTACATATACAGAGCCTGACGACACTGTTGGCATGCCGACCAGACACGTTGCCCCTGTACTAAGTTGCCAGTTGTCATACACGGAGACAAGGGAGAGTCGTTACACGCTTTCAGCAACCTGCCTGCTTAGCACAATTGCGTGCCCTGCCCAGGCTCTCTCAGGCTGCCCCATGCCTGCTGCAGCTTACACACAACGCCACGAAGCTCTCCCCAAGGCCAAGCTGCAGCGCCTAGATTCTGCCTCGGTCACCGGCAGCGCAGTTAGCGCGGTTCCAGACCCCTGGAGGGCCCCCACCATGCATCCGCCTGGGCTCATGTATTGGTGGGTTTCCGTGGTCCCTACATGGCGTAACATAAGCGCAACGTGCCACGCATGCTGGCCCAGTGGGTCACACAAAGTGAAGGCGTGGCACTTGATGGCAGGGCAGTGGAGATTCTGTTTGATATGAGGGAGGCGGCGTGATGCATTCCTGCTGTTCAGGTTAGTCAATAGTATGGGCAAGGGGAAAACCCTGGTTTGGTTGGTGGGCTGGCTGCCTGCAGGACAGATCCAGGGGCCCAGGGAGGTCGTAAGGTTGCAGCATTTGACCTGGTAAGTGCAGCGCGCCTGCGGCTGCAAGAGCCGCCACCCAAGTCCGTGGAGCGCCGACCACAAGCAGCTGCCATGCAGACACTGGTTGTTGCGCCATAGTATAAGAGTTTATGATGATACGCCCTCTGGTCTGCTGCCCAGTCCTGACAAAAATTGACAGTCAGCATTTGCTTGCTGCTGGTGCAGCATGGGACACTGATAGAGGTCACAGCCGGCAATGGCTGGCAGTGGTTCAATGAACAGGTGCGCTGGAGCTCACAGTCGCTGCATGGGGCGGGTCTAACATCTAACGCCCAGAGTTGCACTTTTGTTTGACAGTGACAATTTTCTCTTTTGCATCCTGTAGAAGCGCGCCAATAACTTTGCATTGCATCGCTCTATTGTAGTTGACCAGCATTGGAGCTGTCGCCACACCAGGCATGGCAGCAATCTACCCTGTTGGAACGATCCTATTCCACCAAACTGTTGAAGGCCTTGGAGGACCCCCCCACCTCACCACTACAGCGTCCGACAGGCCCAGGCCCTTAACCCTTCGCGCAGGTCCCTGCCAAGCTTCAGCAGCTTGCCGGCCAGGGCTACCAGCTGGCAGTGTTCAGCAACGTTGCCGGCATTGGCGGTGCCGCTGACGGCAAGAAGGCGCAGGCGCTGAAGAGCCGGGTGGGCGCCATGCTGGACGCGCTGGGCAGGCTGGAGCCGAGGCTACCTATCCAGGTGGGCAGCCTCGGAAGCTTTTCTTACGGCGGGCGCTGACAACTGCATACGCTTCACTTGGCAGCTGGCGAGGCCAGTAGTGCCCGGTTCATTTGTGTTGGGTGTTTTTTTAATTAAAACTGTATAACTTTGTTATTTTTATTTTTTATAGAGTATACTTATTATCCATTTGCGCACCTTCATGCTTTGCATAAAGAGAAGTTTTCTCTCACTGCTGGCCGTCCTCGTGTACTGCCTGCAAACGTAGAAGGAGAACACAGGCCTGGCTGACCGCCAATCGCTCGAAACGAGGCTACCACTTACTGTCTGAAGGGCTTGCAAGTCAGCCCAAGCTGAGGTACCCTGAGGTCTGAGCTTGGCAATGCAGGTGTTTGCCGCCACAGTGTACAAGGACCCTGGCGGCATGTACAAGCCGGGCAGAGGCATGTGGGACTTCTTTGTGCAGCACTGCAGCCGGGGGGTGGCTCCAGGTTTGTGGCGCCTGGCAGTAGTGCCACTAATGGGCATGCAGTGCGGACTTGGGAGTGGCTGGAGGGAGGTGTCCAGACAGGAGTTGGCTACGAGGACTTGTTTTGTACTTTTGATCCTTTGGAGGCTAGGTCCCCGCTGCGAGCGTTCTGCAAACTTGTGGCTTCCCGAGCAGCGGGGACGGAGCTGCTGCTGCACCCGGTTGGCAGGAGTCACATGCAAGCAAGCGCAGTTCGATGTCATGGAGATGTGCCCGTGGCTGCCTGCAGTGATTGAACCTTGTCATGGCCTCGCAGTCCATGTTGTCAAGCTTCAACTGCTGGTGCTTTGAAGTAGCAGGCCAGCAGTCCCTCCTCTGATACAGTACGTTTTGTTGCCTGCTGTTTGCAGATTTGCAGCAGTGCTTCTTCTGTGGCGACGCTGCTGGCAGGGATACAGACCGGCCCCCCTCTTTTGACAATGACAGGTAGGCACCCGGTTGCCATTCACTGTTGGTTGGGGATAATTGCAAGCCAAGCGAGAATTATGAGGCGCTGGCATTCTTTTGCCATTGCAGGCACAGAGGGTGTGGAATCGGGTAGGCATGACTTGCGAGCATCAAAGCATCAACCGGCCTCTGCAACTGTGTAAAATTCTTCAGATGGGTTGGGCTGCTGCAGGGGCTTTGCTGAGGCAGTGCAAGTCCGGTTTATGACACCGGAGGAGTGCTTCGGGTAGGTTGACTCACTGGCTTTCCATCTCAGTCGTCCGCACAGCGGCGGAGGCTGAGCCCCGCCACTTGGCAACCAATCTAGCAGGGCGTCGCACAAAATATAGTCTAGCAGAATGACAGCAGAAACACTGTGACATAAGTGGCACATTTGTCAGCCTCACAGGATGAGTCAGTAGTGCTCACCTTTGCGCGGAATGGCGAGACTGGGGGCGGGGGTGGGGGTTGTGCTGCGCGCTGCGCATTGTACTAGTGCAGCCTCCACAGGAAGATGTGTCAGCAGTAATGATATACTTTTGCCAACTGGCTGCTAATGCCAGCCGGACCGGTAAGAGATGACTGCTGTGCTGGGCCAGCCGAGCTAGGCCTAGCCTCACTGCGTAACACACCCTGGCAGTCGCTGCCGCCAAGGTTGCTGCACATCAGCGGTATTCGCCTGCCTACAAAAAGCCCCGCCAACTCCTTGCCGCTCCACAACCCTAGAAAATGCCCTTGGGGCAGTGGAAAGCCATGGATGTTGCACGTCTGTATCATAATCTCCAGACCTGAAACATGCTGCTCTGCTTCAGACGTTTTGCAACGCCCGGTGTGCGCAGTGCCTTACAGCTCTACTTGTGGTCCTCAAGTTCTGCCTGTGCTTTGGCTGCAGGCGGAGGCCGAGCTCAGTATCGTCTCAAGGCGCTAAAGAGAGTGGCCGGCATCGTTGCCGAGTGGCCGCTGCCAATCACACTAGCCGAGTTGCCAGCCCTGGGCAAGCAGCCGGGGGTAGGCAGGGGCTCTCTCGCTCAGGTGAGCAGGGTCTAGAAAGCTTCAGCCGCGGCAGCCAAAGCAAATGTGGCAGCCCTGGCAGAGTATGCTGCATGGGGTTGTTACAAGCTGCAGGCCTTGCCGCTAGTGCGTCCCACTTTGCGCTGGGTGCATAGTCTTTACAAGCTGCAGGCATGCATGGGCACTCAGTGCCTGTGAAGGCTGCACCAAGCGTGGAATGCACCAGCTGGGACACCTGTCATGGGAGGCACACGGCCTGCAAGGCACCTGTCATGCTCAACACTTTACTTGCTGCTTGTTGCTGCAGATTAAGGAGTTCATTGCAGCAAGAGATGAGGCCTGAACCTGCGCCTTAAAGCGCAGGGGCGCTTCACTTGGGGATGTGGCCCAGGGGCTCTCTATCCAATGTGGTCTATCTATTGTAAGCAAAGAGGTAGGATTTCATAGCACAGGACTCCCATACATATAAGGCAGGAGATTTGGACACCTCCTCACCGGCCAAACCTGAGGTTCACCCGGCGCCTGTCATACCACAGTGAACTGGCGTAAGCCCACCAGCAGTCTTAGCTGTTATAGCCACAGCAGAATCATGAGCAGAGCTAGCCACCATATATCCATTGCACTATACAACATGACTGCAGCCCTGGACAGAGGGCAGTAGGAACCTTCCACCTCAAGCACTCCAGCTACTGGTGATCGACAGAGATCGCTTCACTGGATGGTGCGAGGGTAAGGCTGGGCAGCCCCAGCGTGAATGGTTGTCTTTTCTACCCTGTCGCCGCAACACGTGCGAGCGCTGCTGGCGTGGCGCCTACGTCACATCGGTGGGTCGCAAAAGTTCGGCGGAGTGGCCGCCTGTCCACATTTCAACATTGTTTGGGTTGAACTACGAAGCCAATAATGTCAGTTCCGCTTGAAGGACGTGATCAGCTCCGGTACGCTTGCTGCCAGGGCCAAGACATTTTGAGGGACATTCTTGACGTTGAAGAGCGAGCAATACAAGATGGAACCGCAAGGATATCGCTTGCAGCCGCAGTGGGCTCTCCCATCATGCCCTTCTGGGTTTCTGAGAGTGAGTAGGCCTAGGTGCTTGTAGACCCATCCAAGGCTGACGCGTTCTCCTGTCGAGGCAGAGAGACGGGGCTGCGTGTACGTTTTGCAGGCAACTCTTTGCTCTTCTACCAGGTCAGAAAGACGGCTTGCGTCTTAGGCGTGACCACCGGCACCGGGTTCATCATCTCCAGGTGGGGTGGAGAGTTGAAGGGGCACCTACAGCCGTGGGTGGTGGCATGGGCAAGCAAGAAGCCTTCACTTGACAGCTGTGCCATGTAACAAAGGTGGTCGCCAGATATTGACTGGTAGCCACAAGCGGCGCAGGGACTTTCCCAGCCGTGCTGCTGACCACCCCTTGCTATCGACCACCCCTTGCTGCGCGCAGGCTGCCCAGCCCCCACCCCACGCTCATACACTGGTCGCCGCCCTGCTTTGTGACGGTGCGCCTGACCTCCCTGGGCTTCTCCTTTGGCCGCCGCGCCATCTCCAGCTTCACGGCGTGCATGACCAAGGACGTGGCCAAGCAGCTGGCCACGCGCGGCAAGGTCAGCGAGGCCGGCTTTGACATCGGCTTTGCCTGTGGCGCCGGGCTGCAGGACCGCGCCCAGCTGGTTGGCGGCAGCTGCACCGGCGGCATGATTGGCACCGTGGGCGTGAACAGGGTGTCGGGGGGCCTGATGGACCTCAGCTTTGCAGGTGGGCTTGGTACCAGCAGCGAGGGTTGGTGACGGTTGCCGAGGGAGGGGCGTGGGAGCCCACAAGGCACTGGCGGCTGCATGGACGTAAGCTTGCAGGCGGGCCTTGTAGTTGGTGGAAATTCTCTTGGGTATGTTTGGTCACTGAGGGTGCAAACACGGGTGTCAGGCAGCCTGCCGGAGTTCCAGCTAGGCAGGGTGGAGGCCGGGCAAGCTTCGCCCAGCAGTCCCCAATCCAGTGGTGGGCTGAGCTTCCTGCAGCTTCGCTCTTATCCTTGTGCGCAGGCGGCTCCCTGCGTGTGGATACCGCGCGCAATGTGGCAGCCTACGGCAGCGACCGCACCGTCTCCGCCATTCTGGAGGGCGCGGTGGACCCACCCAGCGAGATGCAGCCCCTTTACTCTGCTATCAACACCATCGTGAACCATGTGGAGCGGCCCTCGTGCCCCTCCAGGGTGTCTGCCAGCCTGGAGCGCATCACAGCAGGTGGTGATCCTGGTGCTGCAAACAGGCCAGTGCAACCACTAAGCGCAGTGGAGCCTGGGGGTGTTGCTGGTGTGGAATATTAGTTTCTGCTTGCAACCATCTGCTTGCAGCTGCCGCGGGCAGTTGTCTCCACTAACGGTGTAGGCCTCAAGGCCCAGGTGGTTGCTGCAAGGCTGACGTCATGCCGGCAGGGGGTGTCACGGACAGGTGGCCAGTGGTGCTTGTGCTGGCGCACTTCCATGCTGGCAAGACTGCTGGACTCTACCCCTGCTTGCTTGATATATCAGGCAGCAATCCCCATGTGCGTCCTCAGGGTAGCCTCCGCCTCCCATGCCTTACGATGTTGTCACGCTGCGCAGGCTTTGACCCTGAGCGCCGCATGGTGCTTGACACCGGCTTCGTCATCAAGGAGCAGGGTGCCGACCCCTCGACCCACGACCAGCGCGATTCGGCCATGCTGAGCACGCTGAGCAGCGCCGCTGGCGTGGAAATTACGGGACCGAAAACCCTCAGCAGCGGCCCTGCCGAGCTGGGCAAGCTCAGCGCGGGCGAAGCGCAGCAGGCGCAGCAGGGCGGGGAACAGGAGGTGCAGCAGGGTGATGGCAAGGTGGCGGTGGAGCAGAGTGAGCTGGAGAGGCTGAGGGCTGCTGCGAAGGAGAATGAGCGGCTGAAGGCAGAACTGGAAAAGCTCAGCTCTGCGCAGCAGTAGGCGCGGCGGCAACACTGCCGCGCCAGTGGGTTCAAGGCGGGCTTTGATGGCTGGTGCCCGCCTGCATGCACAGTTGACCAGCGGCGGCTGGGTAGTACAGCGGGATAGCACGGTGGGCGTAGTACCTGGTAGAGGCTGGTGGCAGCGGGCATGGCATTTGCAGTAGCCACGGCTTCTGGACGGGGACATGGTCGTGCGTGCTATGGTCAAAGGGCGTGTTCTGTGGCAGCACACTGAGACTTCATATGGGCTGTGCCGGAAGCAGCATTGGGGCCAGAGCCGGAGGGTCGAACCGGTCTTACTGATCTCAAGGGCAGCACATGCACAACACAGCAAACCTTGGCAGCGAAGGGGGCCTTTTGTGGAGTGGTGATTGCCAAGGACCCAGTAAACCGCAACGACGGCATAAAAGCACAACAACAATGCACTGGACTATTTCTTGCTGTACAAGGGACAGGACTGATGTGAGCTAAAACTTAAGACCTCCTTTGCGAGGCGTCCTCATGTGCAATTTTTCATTGCGTGGGTGCCATGGGTCAGGCTGTACATAAGCATGTGTCATCAAACAGATACCTAGTTTTTAGTATGAGTGGCAGGTACTTCTTCGAAAAGGGAGTGAGAGGTGAACTGTACTAACAGTTTTGGCTTCCAGTGCTCTACCCTGATGCTTTCTCGAATGTTATTTTCCAGATTTATCTGCAGCTATACGGCCATCGGTCATTTGGACTAGGTACTTTGTGGGCATGCCCTCTCGAACCAAAGTGTGACGCTGTGTGCTGTAGGAGCCAGGGATGGGTACCAGTTCCCTCTCACAGCACCTACAACTTGGAAGCTGGATGTGTGAAGAGTACATGTTAGTGTGTGCCCTCAATCCCATCCATGTTATAGCCTCATTTTCTCCCTCCGCCTACTCGGGGGGGGG